>JAOWBH010166924.1:0-10872 GCA_028566215.1 Silene coronaria
TGATTATTGGTTCTGGTCTAATTTATGTCCTGTAGAACAGAATGCAAAGCAACTGTACTGTCCAGTGTCCGGCACATTATAGAGAAACTGAAGCTGAGAACTTTTAGATTCACAGCAATTCGGCAATCCATGGAATAATAAGACTGTTTAACCCTTAATTCAGTAATTCAAAAGCTCTCTGTTTGCATTATTACTCAAGCCTGACATTCTCGCTTTCACTTTGCCCATCACCGTCTTGCGTCAGTATTGCCATCTAGGCAGAACACTCCCCTACTGATGTTCCCATAGTATGATTGAAAGCGACGATATACGTAAAAAGTAACATTACCACTGCCTTGAGAAATGAGCTGTGTGTTCTATAATTCACAAACTTAAAAGATAGTCAAGTAGCCAACTTTTGAAGACACAAAATAATCAAAAAAGGGGATCATTGCCTTTCTGAGGAGGAATCTTAAAAAGCTTGTAAAAAGGCTCATTGATGCCAAGATAATATACCACTACACACTAATGAATTGTCATAATCATGCACTCTTTCTACATTATATGATGCTAGACGGTCTTACACAATAATAACTGCATTAAACTTTTCCTAGACACAGCAAAAGAGTCCTAAAGCTTTTACACTATACAACAAAATGTGATAATTTTTGATCACATAATCATATCATAATTTCATGATAATTTTAATGACACATTAATTAAATATTAAATGGAGTACAACTAGATTATCATGCATTTTCAGCCAATGCTAAGATAAAATCTCTGTAATCCCCTGAAGGAATGGTCTGGCTAATTGTATCTTTAAGTTCCACTCCATATTTCTTCCTGTAGACCCTTTTAATGTCACCCATGTCTATTTCAGCTCTGTTCACCATTAATCGCGTTAGCGACCCTTTACTCGTTTCTCCGCCTTTCATGCTTCTTTGCAACATCTGCACAAATACATATGTATTTTGATTAGTCTCACACATTTTAGTCTGTCTGATACAAGACTCGCAACAATCTTATATTGACCGTATTGCATAGTCACATTTTAGACTGTTTGATACAAGACTCGCAACAATCTTATACGGACCGTATAACAATTTTGTAAAACTACATACCTTGGCATAGTACTTGGGTGGATCCTGAATGCACTCTACTACATTTCTGATAGCATCCTCAAACTGTGTTGAATGAGTCTTTTTGAGTTGCTACAAATAACACATAATCGATTAGAAAATCTGATTACTCTAATAAATCAATAATAAGCAATACTTTGCTCTGTCTCAATTGATTCTCTACGTCTGATTAAAACCCTCCTCAATAAAAACGTAAAGAACCAGATGAGACAGATCGAGTACAAATTAAATCGAATTAAGGATATACCTTAGTAAAACTGTGTCCATAGATGCGCTTATATGACGAAAAAGTAAGTTTAAGCTGAGGAATACTTCTTTTACTAAGTATTTCAAGAACAACAGCTTCATTAATGGATCCAGAACTTCCTTCACCAGTTTGGTATAATCTCATTGCATCACATTTTGCTATGTCTTGACTCACATCAGCATGGTGTGCTTTATGTGATGTTGACAAAGCTACCAATATCTACAAACCCATTTCAATCTTTATTATTTTTATCTCGTCGACAACAACAACATTACCCCAACGACATAACAATTAAAGAAGTAACATTAAGTTTTCCCTTACGAAATGTAAATTCATGTATAAGACCGTCTGACCCACCAATTACTTTAGATAGTTACCAAGTACGGAGTAATTATAAAATCGTCTTATATGAGACTTACTACTTCCAATTTAAACAACACAACAAACCCATTTGACTACTTAGACTAGTGACTACCACACCACTACTTTACAGTCATAAAGTAGTTGGTAGACATTTCATCATACTTAATTAAGCATTTGATTAAGCCCATAATTGCATTAATTAAACATTTAAACTACCCAAATATAGAAAACTTCAAATAGACAACAACCCCATGGACCTTACTTAGAGTAAATGGTCATATGTGGGAGGGCGATACTGAAACTCAGTAGTCAGTATACCTGGTGTCGTCATCTCATTTTCCATTTACTTATATAAAAAAAACATTAAAATTAATAAATTTTAGATGATCATACCCTTTGGTAAGGATGAGGAGGCTCTAAAGTAACAATATCTTGATCAAGTTGTCTCATAACTTTTGAATGATAAGCTTGTTTGATCATAAGAACATGACTTGATTTTCTACTAACAAACATTTCAAATAAAGCATTATAATCTGCTTCATTATTTTGCTCAATTGCATCTTTAGCAAAACAAGCATCTCTTTCCCATGTATCACATACCCAAAGATACAAAGCCTCACATGCTTTAACTGAAAATTTTGAGTCACATAACTTAAGCTTCAATTTATGTAAATGGTTTGGTAAGTCTTCACCATACATAGCCTTGTAAGTCTCCTTAATTTCCCTCCTTTCGAGGACGGTTCGAGTCGCTAAGGCTCGAACCATGGTGCTTAGCCTTCCTAATGACTCATGTATGACCTTACACTCATTTTCACAATTTTGGGTTTTAAGGGTTTTTGGGTTATTTTTGTTTGTCATTGTGAAAGGTGAGTATTAGTTTCATTCAAACGTAAAGAATTGATCGGGACAGGATGTCGGATATTGTGTGATGTGTTATGGGTTAGGACTTAGGAGTTATGAAAAAGTGTGTGTATTTATAAAGGTTAGAAAGTAAAGTACTTGGGATGCAAGGAAGGAATTTTGGCTTTTAAGAGAAAGTTGGAACCATCATAGAAGAAAGAGATGGTGAACTGATTTTATTGAATAAAATAGTGAAGTTAGACTTAGCATACTGTACTTATTACGTGAGACGGTTTTATGCTGTGACATACTCTTATTGGATAAACAAATACGAAGCAACTTACTTCGTATTTGTCAATAATAAATGAATGGTTTCTATTTCCATTTTTTTCCCGTCTCATATCTAAGACCGTCTTATTATATACGCGTAGCTTGCAGAGAAATAAAGGTAGAGAGAAGGGTTATATGTGACTTTTAGTGTTGTTGGCGTATAGTGAAAGTTATGTGGCTTTCCTAGTAGACAATGAGTGTACTACTATGCTTAACTTTAATGTAAATTTCTGATGAGTTGCCAGTGTACATTTCCCATGTCTAATTTGTGCTTTTCTTTTCTGCATTTGCTCAAAGTTTTTTTGACTTATATAGCTTGACTTTGTTGTTCTTACATTTGGAGGGTCTAAAGTGGAATGATGATGGTACACACAATTAGGCCTCACCAAATTGATACCGATTTGAATGACCCAAACCTAATAATTAGACCTGTATTCAACCCGACATCTAAATTGAGGACATAAATATGACTCATTTCAGCTCAACTCTATTCAGTTTATTTTAATTTAAACTCGCATCTTCACAAATTAGCTTCTAATTTAACTCGATCTTTTCAGTTCAGCCAGCAAGCTCCATTTAATCCAGTTACATTCAACTCAATTCTGTACTCATTTCGTTCAATTTAGCTTAACTCCTTCGGCCAGAAAAGAACAATGCCTTTGTCCTTTTTATCTCAACTATTCTTTCTTTAAATAGTTTTCAACAGCCACCAAATTATATAAAGCAATCCAAACAACCATTCTAACTTGTAAGGCTGTAAAAGAACATTTAAGTCTACTATGGCCTATGTTTTTAATATGAGCTTACCGAAACATAATTTAAGTGAATGATTTTGTTTGAATATTTAGAAATGAGTATTAGTTTATGTAAGTTGTCGAAGCGTTTGATCGAGTGGGCAGTTTAAGTCGATAAAAAAGGTATCACTTGTACAAAAGCAAATAATAAGTATAACCCCGAAAATAAAATACATATATTACAGGATACACGATTCAAATCTCTAGAAAGAGCTAACTCCACAAAATAATTGTACTAATTGATAAATAGTACTTCCTTCATTCCAATGAATTCTATACATTTGCTTTATGCACGCATATTGTTATAAACCGAACCTAAGTACTTATGACAAAGATCAAATCCATGAAATAATAAATGAGAATAAAATGTTTTGGAATTGTTGCTGTTGTATTGATTGAAATAATTGAATAAAAACTGCCTTACATTATGTTGTACATGATGTATATATACTGAAATACTAGGAAGCATAAAAAGACAAGACAGAAAACCTAGAGTAGAATGGACCTTGAAGTTAGGTCCATAATTCTACGTTGGATCAAGTGCAAAAGATTTCCTTTTGTCCAATATGTCACTGGTAGGGTGGGGAAGCATTCCCAGATTGTGAAGCAACTTCCAATGTTGAGATGAAGGAAGGACTTTAGTGAAGATATCTGCTATTTGGGCATTGGTAGGGAGATATTTGAGTTGGAGAAGACCTTCAATGACCTTGTCTCGAGTAAAGTGACAATCAAGTTCAATGTGTTTCGTTCTCTCGTGAAACACATGATTCTTAGCGATGTGGAGGGCACTATGATTGTCACAATGGAGGGTGACAGGTTTGAGGTTGGAAAAACCCATGTCATCAAGTAATCTAACCAACCATGTCACTTCAGCTGCAGCTTGGGCCATGGACCTATACTCAGCCTCAGCTGATGATCTAGAGATGGTGCCCTGTTTCTTGCTCTTCCAACTGAGAGGGGACTTACCAAAGAGAACAACCCAACCACTTATGGACCTTCTGGTTAGTGGACAAGCCGCCCAATCAGAGTCAGAAAAAGCTTGGAGTGTGATTGTGTCAGATCCTTGGAGAAGTATGCCTTGGCCAGAAGTCCCTTTGAGGTACCTTAACACATGACACAGAGCCTGGAAGTGGCATGTTTGAGGTTGCTGCATGAACTGACTGAGGGTCTGGACAGTGAAGGACAAGTCAGGCCTGGTGTGAGTCAAAAAATTTAGTTTGCCAAGGAGCATTCTGTAGAGAGTGGGATTATGATAAGGTGACTCATCCTTTGTTGTTCCTTTGTAATTGAGAGGAAGGGGAGTAACAGTAGTGGTATGTTCCTCCAATTGAGTGGATTGAAGAAGTTCATTAGTAAATTTCTTTTGAGTGAGGATAACACCAGTGGGGACATAAGTAACTTCTATTCCAAGGAAGAAATGCAGTTTGCCCAAATCTTTGATGCCAAAGGCCAAGTGGAGTTGTTGTTTCAAGTTGTTAATTTGATCAATGCTCGATCCTGTGACTATTATGTCATCAACATACACTGCCAACATTGTGGAATCATTCTGGTCTCTTTTAATGAATAAAGAGTAGTCATTCTTGGATTGAGTGAATTGCAAGCTTGTCAAAAAATCACACAACTTGGAGAACCATTGTCTGCTAGCTTGCTTGAGTCCATATAGAGATTTCCTCAATCTGCAGACTTTGCCATCAGGGTTAGGAATTCCATCAGGGACCTTCATGTACACTTCCTCTACAATGTCTCCAGGAAGGAAGGCATTGTTGACATCCATCTGGAACATGGGCCACTTTCTTTGCACTGCCACACAAATTAATGTTCTGATTGTTGTCATTTTCACTACAGGGGAATGTTTCCTGGAAGTCTATCCCTGCCTTCTGGCTACACCCACGAATGACCAATCTGGCCTTGTGCCTTTCTAGGGTCCCATCAGCATTAAGCTTGACTTTATACACCCATTTGGAAGATATAGCCTTCTTCCCTGCTGGTAAGTCAGTCAGATTCCAGGTGTTGTTGGTCTCCAAAGCTTGGATTTCCTTTTTCATGGCAGTGACCCAGTTCTCATCACTACATGCTTCATGGTAAGATGTCGGTTCAGAATATGAGAGTTGATGTGCAATGGAGGACTGAGCATCATGGGGAATGTCATTGTAGGCAACCAGGTTACACCAATGTTGTGTTACACTCATACCAGAACCAGAGGTGTTGGGTAGTTTTACCTCATAGTCTTGTAAGTATGGTGGAAGTTTGTGTGGCCTCTTTTGGAGTATGTCGTTGTCATTATTGTCAGTGGTGGTGTCAATGTTTTTGGGCATTAGTATCAGCAGTTGTCATGTTGGTGTTGGGAGAGATGGATAAGTCAGGTGTGACAATGTCTTTGTCAAGCACCTCAGCTGGGATATAAAATATGGGATCATTGAGAGACTCTTCTGGGCAAGGACTGTATTCAGTGCCAAAGTACTTCGATAGGTTTGTGACATGGAATGGAAATATTCTTTCATGAAACTTGACATCTCTACTATGGAAAATCTTGTGAGTGGTGAGGTCCATCAAGGTGTAGGCCTTTTTTCCATTAGGGTACCCAAGGAAAACGCAAGGAGAGGCTCTTGGTTGAAACTTAGTTCTGCTTCTCTTAGATGTGGCAGCAAAACAAAGGCAGCCAAATGCCCTCAAATGGTCATATGAAGGAGTTTTCTTGTAAATCACTTCTAAGGGAGATTTGTTTTGTAGGACAGAAGATGGCATTCTATTTATGAGATAAGTGGCAGTTAAAATGCATTCTCCCCAGTACTGTATTGGCAAATTTGATTGAAAAAACAAACTCCTTGCAGTTTCAAGTAAGTGTCTATGCTTTCTTTCCACTACTCCATTCTGTTGTGGAGTGTCAACACAAGATGTCTGGTGTATTATACCTTTTGTGTCATAAAACTGTTTAGCATGAAAATCATCAAATTCAAGCCCATTGTCACTTCTTATTATTTTTACATGTGCCTGAAATTGGGTTTCTATGTGGGTGATGAAGGATTTAAGAATGGGAAAAGCATTACTCTTTTGTCCAAGAAGGTGTGTCCAGGTGGCCCTAGAGAAGTCATCTACTATGGTGAGGAAAAATCTTTGGTTAGCATGGGTTGAGACATGATAAGGTCCCCATAAATCAATGTGCAACGTTTCAAAAACTGACTTGGAATTGGAAAAACTGGTAGGAAAAGATAATCTCTTAAATTTAGCTTTGGGACAAATCTGACAAACAGACAAGTTTTGATGTTTACATTCACTTATTACAGGCAAAAACTTGAGACTAGATAAGGAAATATGCCCTAATCTACAGTGCCATGTATCTAGAGATGTCACAGCACTAGCAGCAGTGGCACAGACTTCAGGTTGGCTATTTTGATTGACTTGAGTTGTTTTGTTGAAAGGCTTGAGGTCAGCATAGTAGAGACCATGTCTTTGTCTACCAAGGACCAAGGATTTGTTCATGGATGGCATCTGCAGAATGCAGTGATTAGGTGTAAAAACAATGGTTGAGGATAAATTTTTGGTTAATTGGCTGGCTGACATTAGGTTGAACTGAAACTCAGGAACATGTAAAACATTATGCAAGGTGACATAGGGTGTGAGCTTGACAACTCCCACATTTAAAACAGTAGCTTGCTTTCCGTTTGGAATGGTTATACTACATGCCTTATTTAACTGATAGTAGCTATCAAATAAATGCAGATAGGGTGTGATATGACTAGAAGCACCACTGTCAATGATCCAATCATTGTCAATGGAATTAGAAGAGTGAATAGAGTCACTACCTGCCATCATGGCATGACTGTGATTATTGAAGCTGCTCAGTCTTTGTATGATCTCCTCATATTCTTGAGCACTGGAGGCACCAATCAAAGCCATGTTCTCAGTTGTGCCCTCTGAATTGCTGTTACTTCCTTTCTCACCTTGGCCCATCATAGCATTTTGGTTTGATCCTCCCTCAGCAGCTGCTCTCCTGTTCTTTCTCAACTCAGGATGAAGAATAATGCATCTCTCATTGCTGTGCCCATACATCTTGCAGCGAGTACAGTAGTAGTTGTTCCTTCTGCCAGCAAAATTCTCATTGTTGTTGTCCATGGCAAAGCCACCATTGTTGTTGTTGTTATTGAAACCACCATTGTTGTTGGGTCTGAAATTATTGCCCCTGTTGTTTTGGTTGCCAAAGTTACTGCCTTGCCCTCTGAAGTTGTTGTTGTTGTTGGGTGGATAATACTTGTTGTTGTACCCCTGCTGGCCATTCCATCCTCGTGCTGCCATGGCTGAAGCATCCAAGTTCAAGGGGCTTGGTGCTACAATTTCCCTCTGTTTTTCCTCCTGAATGAGAATGGAATAGACCACATTGAGGCTTGGAAGAGGAGTCATCATCAGTATATTTCCCCTTGTTGTACTGCAACCTTCATTAAGACCCATGAGAAATTTTATCACCTTCCGATTCTCTTCATGCTTCATTAACTGTTCATGAGCCTCACATGTACACACGGGTAAAGTGAATATACTCCTAAGTTCATCCCATAACTTCTTGAGCTTGGTGAAATAAACTGAGATTGAGTCTCCTCCTTGTCCCATCTGGTTGAGTTGATCTTGTACTTGGCAGTGCTTGGCACTGTTGTATTGTTCAAACCTTTCCACTAGGTCTGACCACATGTCTTTGGCAGTTGGGCAAAAAAGAATGCTTTCTTTGATCTCCTGTTCCACCCCATTCAGAATCCATGACTTCACCATATCATGGCATCTGTCCCACAATCTCATCCTAGTATCCCCTGTTGTTGGTCTTGGTATGTCCCCAGTAATAAAACCTATCTTGTTTTTAGCTGACAAGGCTATGAGCATCGACTGTTTCCAGGCACCAAAACCATTTCCATTGAATTTTCCAGATACTAAGTGTAAAACGGGTAAATCAGCGGGGTGAGTAAAAAGGGGGTCATTTTGGTCAATAGCTTTGTCAGCAACACCAGATTCACCATCACCAGACATGTTGAAGCAAGTAAAAGAAGTAAAGATGAAAACTTTAAGTTGAGGAGGGACAGGACAACAATGGATCTAAACAGAGATGCAAGTAACTAGTTGGAAAACAGAGTAGTTGAAAGAAAACACCTGTAGTAGACGTATGCGGAAGAAAGCAACAACCCGCTCTGATACCATGTTATAATTTGAACCTAAGTATTCATGACAAAGATTGAATCCATGAGATAATAAACGAGAGTAGAAGATTTAGGAATTGTTGCTGTTGTATTGATTGAGAAAATAATGAAAAGATGATTGCTTTACATTGTTGTACATGATGTATATATATTGAAATATTGGAAAGCATAAAAAGACAAAACAGGAAACCTAGAGGAGAATGGGCCTTGAAGTTAGGTCCATAAATTTACGTTGGATCAAGTGTAAAGGATTTCCTTTTGTCCAGTATGTCACTGGTAGGGTCCAACAACCTACATGTGATTTTCACATATAATGAATCAAAATTAACACCCCATGATAAATACATGTTGAGGTCTCTTCCTATATGTGTGTGAGGGGGTCTTGTCCCACATTGGTTTAAAGATGAAACATTGCTTACCAGCCGATTTCATGCACCTAATTCTTCAAGACAATTGTGGAGAACTCAACAATACATTAATTTAGCATGTTTTTATTCTTCAAGACAACTGCGGAGAACTCAACCGTACATAATTTAGCACACTTTATAAAGCAATGGAGACTTAATTGAGTAATTTAAACCATTAGAATACTAATTGCAAAGACAGTCAATGCGACATTTACAGGGATATCAAAGAACCAGTCTTCGGCTTTTGGCCTATTGCGAGGGCGACTAAGTGTTGTATTTAACTATATTATTGATCAACCCTAGATATTTTCAAGTTGAGTTGACGTTGTTAACTATGTGGAGATTGGCGAGGGCCAATGGGGTATTCAGGATTTGAATTTGTCTACTTTGTTTATCATGTTACCATGATATTATATTAGAAGATCATCTTAACTAAAATTTTAAGCGAGGGCTGGAATTTAATTAGTATTTTAGTTTTCCTTTGTTATCAAGTGGTATTGTTGCTATCGGCGGAGTCTAGGATGATAAAGCAGGCTGTTTGTTCTTTCTGGTTTAGGTAGAGCTTCGACATTTAATGTGTAACTGAACTCCCAAGTATATTATAACTTGCAAACCAAACCAAACCAAACCAAACCAAACATACCAAGTTATAAATACTCCGTAAAATTGGTTTTTGAGAGGTTTGAACCTAAGATCCTTGGAAATTCTACCCATGTTTTAACTTGTAAACTCCATTGTTGCGGGTGATTGCTTGATTTAGTTTACAGTTCACTCTTTAATTATTTATTTTATCTCATTATTTATTTGATTTTTAATTATTGTCAATTTTCTCTCGTAAATTAAGGTCATTACATAAACACATACTCTACTTGATTAACAACTTGGACATAATGTTTTTTATTTTGACCAAAAAAAACAAATAAAAAATGACTAAGGTAGTAGACGACTATGGTGCAAAAACATTTACAAATGGTGGTGGACATAGGAGTAATATACTATAATGTAGGAGTATTATTGTACGAAGTATTAAGCAAAGAGTTTACAAAAAAATAAAAACACAAATAGCAAAACTTAGTTGAAGGCAGGAAGAAGAAGTTAAGAAGTTCAATTGCAAATGGATCCGGCGTTGAAGGAAGCGGCTAAGACGGGAGATGTGAAGTTCCTGCAACTTGCATTTTCGAAACAACCTTCCGAGTATTTCCTCAAACAATGCTCCAAGACAGAAGGCGAAACTGTTGGAGGGAACATCTTCCATCTGGCCGCATTGACTGACCAAGTCGAGTTTATCAGGGAAGCTCAGAATATACTACCCGTAGATATCCAAAAACAGCTCTTGTTCCAAGTTGAGGGCGACTTCAATTGGACCCCGCTCCATGCTGCAGCAGTGAAGAGTGATGCAAGCTACGAAATGGTCAAAGTTATTAAACAAATGTACGCGTCATTGTCATGGGATAGAGATGGTCTCGTCAAACCGTGGTTGGCGTTGACTCTGGAGAAGCTGACGCCGTTGCACCAGGCCTTGAAAGACGGCAGAGAGAATGAGAAATGCGCATTGGAGATACTGTTAATGGATTCCGACTATGTGAGCTGCAC
>JAOWBH010166935.1:0-10872 GCA_028566215.1 Silene coronaria
AACGTCTAACTCTAGTCAGCTGAGCGTTACCGATTTACGTTAATCAACTGACGTGGAGTATCAAATATACTAATTATACCAAGTATATTACTTATGAGATTTTATTATATAAATGCACTATTGTGGAGGACACCTGCTCCAACACTAATTTCATAAATTTGTGCAAACCGGTAATTTTCATTCTCATATGCTTATGATATATAGCATTATCATTTAGATGATCATATCCATTTCGAAGTCAAATCGTCCCTTCCTTTAGGAGGTGGTGGATATATGATAACTTTTAAAGCAGTTGCAGTGCCAACCATTTAATTTATTTACTCCATTAGACGCATTCTCACGTTCATTCGAGAATTATAATATATATCTTTACCATCCCACTTCCAGTGAGTGGGATACTTTTTCTTTTACACATATCAAACTCGATGATATCCATGCTAACTTGCTCGACCACCATAGGTGACTTTGAACTTTTATCCTTATACTCATTTTTTATTATATAAAATACCATATTAGCTTCAACGAAAATGTTAAACCAAGATGAGATTCATGATTTCCCGGCCTTATCTTTTGTGATTTGAAAGAATTTAATACATCATTCACTTTCTCGTATTTTCATTATTTCAAAATGTATTCTCACATGCAACACTATATATGCTCAATTGAAACCTTTCATAATTTATACGCATGATATCTATAAAATATTTCCGTACTAATACATCAATGTATCATAATATCACCTTCATAACATTCATAACTAGTGGTTAATAATTAATCACAACCCTCTCAGGTATATTACAAATAAAATTATTTTAATTTCTCATGGTATTATCAAGAATATATCATAAATTTGACCATAGATGCATCATATTGAAATATTTGGCTCTGATATATACATGTTGAGTTTAGAATTAAACATGTTAAATAAATAATCTTATAAAATCATGTACGTGGGAATAATTCATTTATCAAATGTACACAATACTCACGCAAGAAATACATAAATTCCTTCATTTCGTATAGTGTGATTTTGCAGAGGTATAATTATTTGTAATATTTCCACTGCTAGAAATCCATAAATTTCTTATGTTTCAATTATCCAAATTTCTATACGTATAATTCGTATTTGTATCTTTATACCATCTCCAATAATATCGTATAGAAAAACGACAACATATTTATCCTTTTCAAGCCAAACTACTATAATCATCATATCCGATTGATTATAAATTTCAGAATTTACCCAAAATATATTCAGATCACCAAATTTTTTAAGATGGTCTTTCCATGTATACTGATAGCATATATTACACTGGAATAGTTCTATAACATAATTTCACATAGTGCATATAATTCAAAGCATACATTGAATATCATCGCTAAATTGTGAAATTAAGCTTCTCAAAATCATGTTATTTAACATAATAGGAGTAGTATTATTCAATAACTCTTAACTAATAGTTAATGCTATTCATAGGTTTCAACAATGTTTCATTAAAGAAAGTTAATTTCATATCTTTAATTCTTTATTTATATTTTCTCAAAACGAAATATCAATATGTACGTGTACATAACTTTTAAGAACCTTATTGTAATATTATCATTTAAGTCCCACTTAAATGCTCAATATTGTAACACTTTTGTCATAAAATTAGAATTAACACAATTGTTACACAATGACTTGAACGTACGTACACAATAGATTTAACTTATTTATTTCTACTACTAAATGTGTTGACTCATCATAAGACCATTAACTTTAACTTGTAATAATTTTCTTGTAAAATATTTTCTGACGATTATTCCATTGTATGATACTTAAGGATATGCAAAAATGCAAACATTTCATGTAATCTCTATATGGAGTCATGGAGGTAATAAATAATGAATGCGAAATTCAAATGCACCGAATAAATATATTGAGAGATCTATAAATTGTAGTTGCAACCTAATAAGACTTATATCATTATTATTGTAATGTATGTTTATATATTGTTCTTATTAATCACAATCATAAATATTACATGTTATCAATTGCCATGGTAATTCATTCGACTTGAGAACATCATCTCATTGATATATTCCGCATCATCTCTAAACAATTATCGAAGATTATTATCTTAATTGCATGTGATTATTAACAAACTCATGTGATTTATATAATGTCATAATTACATTTTTCATGATAACCAAATAATGTCATTATCAAAATGACTACCAAATTTGTCATAATATCATGTGAATGTATGAATCTCAGCATAGAAAAGCATGTGCCATTATTTACCAATATTTATTGATTAAAGTGTTAAAACATATTTGTCATGATCAATATATAATTATAGTGCACAGAATTAAGCGAGAGTTTTCAACAATGATACTTTTACAATTAATAATCATGAAACATGTCATAACTCTTGAGTATATATGAAATCATGATTAGGATGATATTATTGCGTTAAAGTTAAATGGGAACATTATCCTATAACATTGTTGTGCAACAACAGTTTATATAATAGTTTCGCACCATGATTATTAAACTTAAATATTAAAATGAGTTAAAGTGACTTACGGATACATATGGCAAAGGTTATAAGATTATGAACGGTAGATTAGAAAATCAATAATCCATCCATTATAAATCTACCCAAATATTGGTGCATCAATTAAATCGTGACAGTGGTTAGAATCTCATGTTGATAACGTGTTATGAATAAAGAAGAATATAAGAGTAATAAGCATAGAGAAAGAGAATAGAGGGAAGAAATGTTGTATTAATCTTGAGTATTTTTACATACTATTTATAGTTACACCTTGTCGTAACGTAGGAGTACATAATAGTGATAACGTATAGATAGTTATATACGTAACAGACATCCATAAATATTATGTGTGTTATAACAGAAGGTCTAAAAGATTGTAATCCCTTGAATTATATTCAATCGTAACAAACATATATATGCAATAGTTTGTGTAATCTACTCCTACAAATTAGGCAATACAATTAAACACTATCAATTAGAATATTTATTAGAATATTTGCATATTCTATTACACCCCCACAGTCGAAACGGGAGCAGAGCGAACATTGAGGTTGGAACGAAAGTCATCGAACAAGGCACTTGGAAGACCTTTGGTGAAGATGTCAGCATACTGATAACGAGATGGGATATGCAAAACTTGTACGTGACCAAGTGCAACTTTCTCGCGAACAAAGTGAATGTCCATTTCAATATGTTTAGTTTACTGATGATTGACGGGGTTGCCGAAGAGATACACCGCGCTGACATTGTCACAATACACCAATGTAGCTTTAGACAACGGACAATGTAGCTCGAGAAGGAGGTTACGTAACCAACATGTCTCCGCAACAGCATTAACAAAACCACGATATTCGGCTTTGGCACTGGAGCGGAATAACGTTGGTTGCCGTTTAGAGGACCATGAGATAATGTTATCACCCAAATAGACACAGTACCCGGAACTAGATCTGCGGGTGTCAGGACAACCTTCCCAATCAGCATCGGAATAAGCAACTAAGGAATGATATGAGGACGGTCGTAGAAGAAGGCTGTGTGTAGCAGTGCCACTAATATAACATAGAATGCACTTCAGGGCAGCAAGTCTGGTTCCCTAGGGTCATGCATATGTAAGCAAACTTGCTGGATGGCATACACGGTGTTGGGCCGGGTAAAAGTGAGATATTGCAAGGCACCAGCAAGGCTACGATAGAGCGTGGGGTCAGCAACAGAGGGGCCGGAATTAGCATTCAGCTTGGCATTTGTATCAGCGGGTGTGTGAGAAGACTTATAGTTTGACATTTTAGCCCGAGCCAATATTTCACCTGTATATTTTGTTTGAGATAGAAAAAGCCCATTCTGAGTACGAGAGACATAGATACCCAAAAAATAGCTGAAAGGGCCCAAGTCGGACATTGAGAATTCTGGCCCAAGACAAGCAATGATGTTTTGGTGCAAAGTTTCAGATGAAGTAACCAGAGCGATGTCATTCACATATAATAATATAAAGGCCGTGTCGTGTGCAGTAAAAATGACAACGAGGGAGTGATCCATCTTACTGTGAGTAAAACCAATAGTAGCCACGAATGTAGCGAACCAATGATACCAAGCTCGGGGCGCCTGGTTAAGACCATATAAAGATTTTTTCAACAAGCAGACATAATCAGGGCGAGCACGATTGCGAAAGCCCGGAGGTTGGTGCATGTAGACTGTCTCGGCTAGGAGACCATGTAGAAAAGCATTTTTCACTTCTAGTTGGTGGAAGGACCAATTTTTAGATATAGCAATACTGAGGATAATCCGGATGGTGGCGGGTTTGACGACAAGGCAAAATCTTTCGTCGTAATCAATTCCAACTAACAAGCTAATCGCACACCTATCAAAGATAAACCAACTGGCCTAAACTAATGCAGTAAAGGAAGTCAGGATCGTATCTACTGGGAGACTAATATGTGTTCTAAATGCTAAACTAAGTCTGTCTAGGTAACCAAATGGGGGTTGTTTTGAATATTAACTAAACTATGAGTAGTGAAGGCAAGAGAAAAAATGTTTCTTTTTCTTTTCCAAATTACTCAACTTATCAACTTTAAAATCATATTAAATTCATCAAGTTTATAGTTTTTATCTAATCGTACTCAAATTTATCAAGTTTATAGTTCATAGTCATCAAACTAAGCCATTATATTCACTAACTCAAAGTGAATATAATGGGGTCATTTAGTGAATATGACATTAAATCTCTCGTATTCATAAAATTACACTATCATTTAGTGAATATAATAGTGTCATATGGCGAATACAAAAAGATCGCCTCTAATAGTAATCAAAAACACAAAAGTAATACTTCATCTCCTAATAATAAATCACAAAATAGTACTAGTATCAGTAGTATGATACATAATACAGAACTGAGAGAAATCGTTTCAACTGTATCTGAGGGTGAGAGTTCGAAGGTTGCTGAGCTTCGTGCTATTAACCTAGATAAAGAGTTGAATTCGATTGCAGAACATCGGGTCACAGATGATGAAGGTTGGGCGGAAGTAAGCAGGAAGCGTAGAACTTCGTCTCTTGTTCCTTCTGGTAAAACTATCAAACATAAAATTGATTTAACAGATGTGCAGCCTGAGCTCGATTTTTTGTCTTCGTCGATTTTATGTTATGTTTTAGGAGCGAATCCCCCTAGTCCAGTATTGAGAGGGTTTGTGAGACGTATTTGGAAGCATCTCTCGATTGATAGGGTTTCTTACTTAGATAATAGCGTTTGTATGATTCGTTTCCTGAAACCTGTGGATAAGTTAACCGTGCTACAATTTAGGCCCATGTTTTTTGATAACCACACGTTTATTATTAAAGATTGGCAGCCATATTCAAAGTTGTATAAGGAGAAACCTGAAATGTTGCTATCTAGGTTCGACTTCAAAACCTAGATGTTAGGCTTTGGGGACTTGCTCTACCTAAAATTGTTGGGCTCATTAGGACTCCTATCAAATGTGATTCTGCAACTAAGGAAAGGGAATTCCTAGGGTATGAAAGGTAGTTGGTGGAGGTCAAAATAGAACCGTAACTCCCTGAGGCTGTTGGATTTATTGATGAATAGGATGTGGTTCAAAAGTAGCTGGTACACTATGAATGGAAACCACTGGTGTGTTCTAAATGTCATGGGATAGGGCATGATGTGGAAATGTATAGGAAAGCTGAGGGTATTAAGAAAATGCTCCAGTGAAGAAGGTATGGATACCAAAGGTTGTCCCACCTGTGCAACCTATGGTGAAAAAGGTGCACCATATGCAGTAGGCTAGTGTGGAAGGGCCTTTGCCAGCTATTGATCCTGCTGTTGTGGATACTCTCATGCCCTTTCAGGGTTTCATACTCAATTCAATCACTCCATCCAGATTTATGCATAAGAGAGGTAAAGGGTGTGTTCAGAGTGGGGCCTACGTTCTTGGAGGTAGTTCATAACTCCCTGAGGAGGAACATCATGAATAGCTTTGGGAAGGGAAGGTTCTCTACAAACACTCAAAATGGGTAGTATATGTTTCTGGAATGTAAGGGGTCTTAATAAATGGAATGAGCAAGGAGATGTTCGACGTTTCTTACACTTGAATAATGTAGGTTTGTTTGGCTTAGTTGAAACTAGAGTTAGATCTATCAATGTCAGTAAATTAAAGTTCAACAGGGTTTGGGTTCACGATGGAAGTTTATAATTAAAATGACATCAAAGACAAAGGGAAAATCTGGGTTTTATGGGATCCATGTCAGTTTGTTGTTGATGAGATTGGGAAGGAGCTCCATGTTATCCATTTAAGAGTTACTCATATTTCCTCTGGTTTCACTTGGGTCTGCTCTGTTATATATAGGTGTAATAAAGCTGCTGAGAGACAAGAATTATGGGCTTCTTTGCTTCGGCTGAAAAATGGTTTGGCTGAAACTTGGCTCATAATGGGGGATTTTTACTATGTGCTCTATACTGATGAAAGGGTAGGCTCTTCTGTTTCCTTAGCTGAGATTAAAGAGTTTCAATATTGTGTAGATGCTTGTGGCCTATATGATCTTGTCACCTCTGGTGCTTTTTACACTTAGAATAATAAACAAGATGGAAGTGCTAGAGTTTTTAGTAGAATTGATTGGGCCATGGCTTATAATCAGTGGATTCTTAATTGTCCTACAAGATCCATAACTTTTTTACTTGAGGGGTTGTATGATCATAGCCCTTGCCTTATTGAGTTGTGGAATGATTGTCCAAGGAGAAAAACTAATTTCAAGTATTTCAATATGTGGGGCAAGGATGAGAAGTTTTTGAATATTGTGCAACAGGGATGGGATGTACAAATTAAGAGGTGTCTTCTCTATCAGACTGTCGAAAAATTGAAATATCTTAAGGCACCTTTGAAGAAGATGAAAAATGAAGCTTTTGGGGATATTGTTAATACTGCTCAGGTAGCAATATTGGTGCTAAAGGATATCCAAATTAGTTTACATCAGAATCCTACAAAAATTTTGATTTAAGCTGGGGAAAGGATAGCTGCAAAGACTTTCCAGGATCTTGAAAATGCGAAATGTTCTTATTTAGCTCAGAAAGCTAAGATTCAGTTGCTGACTTGTGCTGATGAGAACACTCATTAGTTTCACAACACTATCAAAGCAAGAAGGGCACTTAATAAAGTGATGGTTATTAATGATATGAATGGTCAGGAATGCAATGATAATGTCACCATTGAGCAGGCATTCTTGGATTATTATGAGGGGCTTCTAGGGATCTCTCAACCAATCACTAGAGTCTATTCTAAAGTTGTCAAGCAAGGGAAAGTAGAGACAAGTGATAAAGCTAGTGAGATGTGTAGAGTTTTCATAAGGGAAGCGATTAGAGAGGCCTTGTTTTCTATCCCTAATGAGAAAGCCCCTGGCCTAGATGGCTATTCCTTAGGGTTCTTTAAAGATGCATTTTATGTGGTTAGTGAGGATTTGTGTGGTGCAGTGCAGGAATTTTTTAGAAATTAAAAGTTATTAAAGCAAGTTAACTCAATTATACTCACATTAACACCCAAAAAGGAATGCCCTACCTCAGTCTTGGACTTTAGACCCATTTCTTGTTGTAATGTGATTTACAACTTTATTTCTAAAGTGATATGCAATATATTAGTTGGTACTCTAGCTGATATTGTAAGCCTTAATCAAAGTGCTTTTCTACAAGAGAGAGAGATATTGTGGAGAATATCATAATCCGTCAGGACTTGGTTAGATTGTATAACAGAAAGACTTGCTCACCTAGGGTTCTTATGAAGATTGATTTGAGAAAGGCTTATAACTCCATTGAATAGGAGTTTATTGAGGGAATGTTATATGCTTTGAACTTCCCATCTTTAATGATCAACTGGATAATGCAATGTGTGATATCTCCTTCCTATTCCTTATCCTTGAATGGTACACAATTTGGTTTCTTCAGGGGTAAGAAGCGGCTCAGACAGGGAGATCACATGTCCCCTCTACTTTTTACTTTATGTATGGAGTATTTTATTAGAATCTTAACTGTGGTGACTCAAAGGCATGATTTCAAGTTTCACCCATTGTGTAAAGCCATGGGTTTGTGTCATCTGGCTTTTGCAGATGACTTGCTTTTGTTTACCAGGGGAGATAGAGATTCAGTGACAGTTGTTATGAGAGTCTTCCTGACTTTTTCTGAGGCTTCAGGGCTAACTATAAATCAAGACAAATCTGAAATTTACATGAATGGAGTTCCTCAGCTGGAAGCAGGGGCTATTATACGTCTCTTTGGTTTTCAAGTTACACCTTTCCTTTTCGATATCTTGGGATCCCCATTTCTTATAAGAGGTTTTCAAATGCTGAATGTAATTTGCTTGTGGACAAAATTGCGCATAGAGTTAGGAGTTGGGGGGAAAAGAAGCTCAACTATGTTGGCTGATTGGTCTTAGTGTGGACTGTTTTGAGTCAGATACACAGTTATTGGGCCACGGTATTCTTATTACCCAAGGGGATTATCAGTAAGGTGGACTCCATATGCAGAAATTATCTTTGGTCTGGGAGTGATGAATATCACAAAGTCCCAGCTGTAGCTTGGGATAAATTTTGCCTTCCAAAGGATAGGGGAGGCCTGGGTATAGTACAGTGTCATTTGTGGAACTTAGCTGTGATAAGCAAATATACCTGGTGGATTGCTCATAAAAAGGACAGCTTGTGGGTTCAATGGGTATATCAAATCTGTATGAAAAGGACCGATTGATGGGATTATAAACCCTCCAACAATTCCAGTTGGACTTGGAGGCAAGTTTGTAAAGCAAGGGATGAGTTGTCTTCTGGATTTATGGCTAATGGTTAGTTGAATAGTGGTTACTCTGTTGATGAGGTTTATGGCTGGTTACTTCATTCTCTGGAGAAGGTCAAATGGTACCATTTGTGTGGAATAGATTGTGTCTCCCTAAGGTCAATGTCATAAATTGGATGTTTGTACTTAAAATATTATTAACCAAGGATCGACTGCTGAAATTTGGAGATATTACTAATGGGATATGTGATCTATGTGGTACTCAGCAGGAGACTCATTTGCACCTCTTTTTTTATTGCATTTACAGTAGATAATGCCTGGCTTTGGTACAACATTTGTTGGGAGTTACTTGTCAAGATGATTTTGTTTCATGGGTACTTCACTGGAGATGTCGGTCTCTACAGCAGAAAGAAGTGATTATGGCAACAATGGCCAGCTTGATTTACAGCATTTGGCAGATAGGAACAAGGCTCGGCATAAGGGGCTAGTGCAGCATCGTAATGCTATTCTAAGAATGATTCAAGATAACATCAAATGTAGGATTGCTCCCCTAGCTAATGGTACTAAAATCAAAAATACAATTACTTGGCTTAATGTATCAGGTTTAGCTTAAGATTATGTATATGGTGATGTATATATGGAATTAGAACAATGTATGGTGCTAATGCTGTGGATTTGATTTTAACGAGAATTTTACATTTCACCAAAAACAAAATATGGTGAATACAACATTACATAATACATATTCATTAAATTACACTATCATATAATAACGATTAAAATAAAGATGATTTCCTAAATCTCTAGGAGTACTTGATTAAAATAATAACGATTTCGATCATCGACAAAATTGTCTTTGGCTTAGGACGTAGTTACAGTAGGAATTTTATTTCCATTAGAATTATGCATTATTATTAGTAAGCAAGAATTAAATTCATTCAAGTTTATAATAAATTTCAGAAAACGATCAAGTTTTTATCACCAAATCAAATTTGTACGGTCTTTTTCAAATCTCGTTAAATATTGATCGGCGTTGTTATTTAACTAATCATTGACTCGAATTTAGGCAAATTCTAGTCAAATACCCATCAAGAAGCTAGCTCAATACTTTCGTGAATCAAGGCGAGTTCGATTCTCACCATCGGTAAAGATTTCCATAATGCCGCATGCCGCAGAGTCAAAGAGAAAACAAAGTCCGTTGTAGCAACCACCTTTGCGAAATATATATTTGCCAATTTCTTCATAAGTTTAGGGGCAGAGATTTCACTAGGGCCGCAAGAAGATCAGAACTCGTGGTCTCATTAAAAACGCGCAAAGCATCATCAAAAGTAGGGCCAGCAACAATAATACTAGAAGGACGTAAGAGCTTAGCCTGCAACTTAGCAGACTGTAAACAGGACGCCAGAAAGGCATAATGTAGGACATCCCCAGCAGCATAAACCTTGAGCCCACCAAAATAAAAAGGGAAGGTGGTAAGTTGCCACTGCCAATCCCCAAAACCAGGCTTAAATGCAGTGACAATACGTTCCAAGCTAGAACGAAGTGCCGCATCAAAAGAAAATTGGGCCGACCAAAAGACACGCAGAGAACAAGTGCGCAAGGCAAAGTAAGGTTTAGAAATACCAGTACAAGCCCGAAGCAGGAACAACTCGCACTATGGGTCATCAATCCTTACGACATAATTGTAATACTCGGTATTTGTAGAAGGATTAAGTTATGATAATTAGGATTAATGAGTAGACCACTAGACTTAATGGGGAACCTTACCGACCTCGTATAAGAGTAGACCAACCAATCGAGTGCGTTTCAGAGGACCGAGTGAGGTCTGGGAGGCACCGAGTGGAGTGCACTCGGCCGAGTACAAGTGTACTCGACCGAGTAGGTGCACTTGGTCGAGTGACTCGGTCACTCGGCCGAGTGTGGGCTGTGACGGGTGGATTTCATTTAGATTCCCCCTTACCCTTTCATTTCTTATCTTCTTCTCTTCTCTCTAAAAGACGCCCATTTCTCTCTAAAAATACCATAAACACATTTCTTTGGATCTTAAGCTTGGATTGGAGGATTGTTCCACCTTAT
>JAOWBH010166957.1:0-19589 GCA_028566215.1 Silene coronaria
GACCTATACATGTCAAAGAGACATAATATCATAACCTCTATTATAACAAAGTTAAGGTTGCCCCCCTGCCCCCTACCTGGCCATGAACTGGAATCCTGATTTTGGAGGTATCTGGGAAAGTTAAAAGTAGAGTTTTCCACAGATGAGCCATGGATGTGTTATTTTTGTGTAATGCTTTATCTTCTGGGGATAAGTGACATTCTCCACAAATGAGATGTAGATGAGCCCAAGGTGTGGCCCCTATGTCTGTCATATAACCATACTTGCAAATATGGTGCTGTCATTTTACTTTAGTTTGATGGAACAAGTGCCTGAAGGTCTTCACGGCATATAAATATATTGCCTGTAGGATTTGTGATATGTTTGTGCCAAAATTAATTGTCTGTGGAGGTTTCTAATCTGCGTCTTGACCTCCAACAAGTTTGATTGCATAAGTGCGAGTTGAACATCAAAGTCTTCTCTAGGGTATGGAAATAGGTCGGTTTGAGTTTACACCTAAATATGTCGTATTATTCTGTTGGGTCAATTTTAACGGGACAATCTGGTCCCTCTAGATTGTGTCATTTTATGTATTTTTTGTTTGTCTTTGTTCCAGGCGTCAAGCTCTAGAGGACAAGCGGGACACAATTGATAAAGGACGACAGGATGAACAAGAGCAAGATTCTGTGGCATCTCTCTCAGCCAAGGTTAATGCTGAATTTGTTTCATCTTTGCAGGTAAATGTAGGTTTTTTTAGCCCATTAAGTGTGAAAAAGATGATGTTATATACTGATTCCTGTTGAAATCTATAACAAGGAACTCATGCAATGGGGTGTAGAGTTCTAGACGTGAAGTGAGCTGTTATAGATGAGGCCAAATGGAGTTTATAACGATTAATATTAAATCAATTTATTATCTCTTTTAGGTGAATATGCATCTAGTCATGGAATCTTTGGTTAGACTGGTTAATCTGGAAATTATTCCGAGATTTAGGGTGTGTTTGGATGGATGGATTTGGAGGGAAAGGAAAGGGAGGGAGAGTAGGGGATTTAAACTCCCTTGTTTGGCTAGCAAATAAGGGTGGAGTGAAAGGGAGGGACCCGTTTTCCCTCCTCTAAGGCAAATTAAAATCCCTCCACCATTGGAAATATTTGGAGGGAATTGTATCCAAACATCCACTCCCCTTTCCCTTCCCCTTTCCTTCCCTCCCTTTCCCTCTCCTCCTTCCCTCTCACCTCCCTTTGCCTCCTATTTTGGTATCCAAACAAGGCCTAGCTTTGTGTTGTTATAATGTGAGTGTGACGCTTGGTATAGATTAGCGTTGCATGGTTTAGTGTTTGATTTGGTTCGTGAAATGGATTTGCTTTCATATAACACTAGTGGCTTTAAATAAGGCAGTATGGCAGCCTAGTCCGTGCATGAATTATGTTCTCAGAATTGAACCCGGAACCATGTAAACATGACATTGCCTCCATTTTCTTCACTTGGCCCCCAAGGAAAATGGCACAAATATTTAGGCGAGTAAAGAAGGTAGGGGTAGTGTTGGTCTTTCCTTTCTACCACCCTAAACAACCTTCGATCATGTACCCTCTCTCATCCCTCTTTTCCACTACTGATTACGGGCAATTTGACATGAATGATCAGCATTCCACAATTAACCACCGTCATCAGCAACCATGACTACCCACCGGCAACCGCCACCACCACCCTGCCTCCCTCCACCATCAACCATCATCACTACCTATGAGCCACATCCCTCCACCGTCTCCTCAGCCTCACCTCCCTTTGCTGTCTGCTCTACTCCACCTCCCTTTATTGTACCCTCTGCCCGCACGCTTCTTTCTCTCTATGGCTCTCCATCATCCTTAAAAACCCCACCCTCTTCAGTGAAGTCAGATCTCGCCCGATCACCAGGAGACCCATGGTAGTGTGTTGGTCAGATCGAGGAGAAGGATGAATGAGGCCTTGGTGTTTGAATGGTGGTGGTGCCAAAACGTTAGTGTTGGGGGTGCGAAGGTGTGGTTATGGTTGGTGAAGGTGGTGCAGTGTTACTAGTGTGACGCTATTATTTTTGGTGGGGTTGATAGCAGGTAAACCTGCCAAAATAAAACAGAAAAAACGATCGAAAATATTTAAATCGATAGCGGATCGATATGAGTAACCTGAATAGTACTTGAAACCCAATTTAATCTAAATCAAACCGAATTCATTATGACTGAATGATACCGAATATATTTGAACCAATTGACCTAATATAAAATATTTTTATTCTCATAAAAACACTCCCATTTAGGAGTTTTTACATTGATTCTTTGTTTATTAATGGTACTTTGAATTATTACATTCAAATTGAAAAGTATGAGGAACATTACACCAATCTATTTGACCTGAAACTTGTTTCACCTGAACTGGTCTTGAGCTGACCCAACTCGTAATAGCATAAACCGATAAAAGTGGCTAACCGAAATGAAGTCGATCGAAATCAAAGTAAAACCAAAACTAAGATGAACCCATTTAAAACTGAACCGATTTAAGCCGATTCGCAAACAAAACAGAATAACCCTTTTTCCAGGTCTAGTAGTGGGGTGACCTGGGGTCTGATGGTGGAGCGGGCCGGTCTAGGTGGTAGGATTGGTGGTGAGGTCTGGTGGTGGTGGACGGCGGTCTCGTATTGGCATTTGGAGTGAGGGAAGGTTGATGGTCCTTGGTGTTTGGATGGGTTGGCTATTAGGTTGTTTGAGCTGGGTGTTTATTGGGTATGAAGAGGGACAGTGGTCAGTGGTGGTAGGTGGGATGGTAAAAGGGGTAATGAGGGGGGATTTAATAGGTGTAAATGATGTTTAATTTGGTAGAGGGTATTTAGCTGATTAATGTATGGGTTAGCAAATTTGGTCAATGTAAAATAATGAGTTGCCATTTTGTAAATTGGAAAGCTAAAAGAGGGCATAGAAAGGTAATTTTTATCATGTAAAGTTGCTGAAAGAAGATATGGCAAAAATTCCAATTATGTTAAATGGGGCTTTTGGGAAAAAGTGGAGGGAATAGCAAGAACCATTCATCAAAACAGTATATTGAATGTGATTTGGGCTTGATGCTATGTGTCATGCACAGTGGGATGCCTTTATCTGGTGCAATTTTCTGTCCTCACAGTACAACTCTTAACATCTAATTACGAAGTACTTCATTTATGCCATTAGCGCTTGTTGCTATGTGGGACAGTTAATAACTTCTCATAAATTTCTTAAATACTAGTCAATTTGTGGTTTTCCGAGTACTAGTTAATCTGGGCTTATGGATCTTTATCACAACCCTGGTTAGCCATATCTGGAATACGGCTTTGCTCTTGTACTTATCCATTAGCGCTTGATTAGGTGCAGGACACTAACCTGTGTGCAATGCAAATCATCTTTGTTGATAAATTATGAATATAAATATTTTATTTTTTTAGGATGCTTTGCTAGTTGTTAAATTAATATATCTCACCTCCTCCCAAATTGTCTTTATTCTGATTCGTGGATGTTAGAGCCATTTTTACGGTGAGTTGTGACTCTCCATGAGTCAGTCAAATATGCTATCCATAGTTAGAATTATGTGTGGATTAATAAGGAATAAATAACTTTAAGGGGGTGTTTGGTTGGGGGTAATTAGGAAAGGGTAAGGGAATCAAAATTAAGAATTCCCTTTGTCCATGTTTGTTTGACACAAACAAAGGGAATTGAACTCCCTCCCTTACTTCCAAATCACTCTAACTCCTTACCCCTCACCCCTCAAGGGAATGAACTCCCTTTCCCCCTTACCCACTCACCATCACTACCACTATCATTATTACTACCCATCCACCACTACTAACTCTCGGCCATCACCACCGCAACTGGTTGTCGTCGCTCCCTACTACCCCATCACCGCTTCAACATTCACCACCACCACCACCACCACCACTAAGTTTGTTCACCTATGATAATAAATTAAATAAAACTACAATTTACAATAAATGAATTACAATACGAGCAAAGCTCATAGTCAACTTCACAAGTCATGCACTTGCATATGCATCATCATCTAATTGATGTCTTATGCGCTGATGATGTTATGGTTGTAAGTGGTATCATCACAAATTTCAATTGTGCAGTACATCGAATGAATTGATTATTAACAATTTGAATTTGGTATTCGAGGGTCACCGGCAAAGATCATCGGCGACGAAGGCAGAGATGCCGGCAGTGGAGGCTTTTAGGGTAAGCGATGACCATCTTCGCAAGTTGCCTTGGTGGTGGAGATTGGTAGTTAAAAATTAATCTCATTCCTTTTAATGGGATACCAAACAAGAAGTTAAATTTGGGGTAGTCCAATTCCTTTCCCCCTTTACCCTTGATTTCATTCCCTTTCCCTTTCCTGAACCAAATGCCCCCTAAGGGTAAATTGATAACTTATACATAGTATAACAACATTTTTTAGGGTAAATTGATTATTACTCCTTTATATATTCCACTTTTTGAAACTTACTCCCTTTTATAAGTTTTTTTTGAAACTTACTCCCATTAAATGTAACTTTTATCATATATTGTTCCCGTTTAATGATCCTGACAAAAAAAAAGAGAATATTCCGTCCAAAATTGAAAATTTGATACTAACTTTTGTTGCTTATGACTATATTGTTATATGCTCAATTTAAATCACTTCTTCGTCCAAATTTGTTAAATTCACCTTCTTCCTCCCATTTGTTAACTCTCTCTCTCTCTCTCTCTCTCTCTCTCTCTCTCACATACACACACACACAGTAAAAGGCTTCAATATAATAAGGTTAAGGACAATATTGTCATAACCAAGAAACGTTAGTACCAAATTTCAAGTTTCGAACGGGATATATTCTCTCTTTATTTTTTACTGGAATTATTAAATGGGAGCAATATTTGATAAAAGTTGCATTTGATAAGAATAAGTTTCAAAAAAATTTATATAAGTAACATTCAAAAAGTGGATTATATAAGGGAGTAATAATCAATTTTCCTAAATTTTATACCTAACATAATTTTTTTCCAAAACTTATAACTAACTCCTTATTTTTCTTTATATTTAATACCGAATTTCACCTTCGGTGAGAAAAACGACCGGATTCCGGCCAAGCTTTATTTTTAATCATAAAATTTGTTTGGTGTTTGCCAATTTTGCCCCTAGTCAACTTAATACTATATCACCCCAACACCTCATATTATGATTCGAGATTTGGACAAATATTCATGTTGTATTATATTCAATTGTGGTGCAATTGTAGAAAGTATACAGCCATATACATACATCAAGAGAATGATGTATTTACAGAAAATATTGAAAATAATAGGGAGAATAATATGTAGAAGCCATAATTGAGAAGATGCATAGTAACCGCTTAATCGTTCATTGGTGGTAGAGTCGGATTTGCGAGTTTGCCAAAGACGAGTCAAATCATCAGCCACGGACATCCGGCACTAAAACGGATATTAGTGGCATTTGGGTTTATGTAGATTCGATCACAAGGTCTGTCAGCCCACCATACGGGAAAATCTTCGGGCAAGCGATACAAAATGGTTTCGATGGGTCCCGTATTGTGGTCTCCCATCGGGTTTGTATTCACCACGAGCCCCCCCCCCCCGATATCGGCCCCCATGGTTAACACGAGTGGCGAAAGCCATGGTGTCCGGTTTTGGTTCGATTTTATTGTGAGTGACGGTACGGGGGCCTTCTTCTTGAAGAAAACGATTATAGGCTTGATTGAGATTGGGTAGTGGGTTAGTGCCAAGGATTTTAGAACGGGTATTTTCAAAACGATCATCAAGACCCATTAACAAGTCACGTACCCATTTCTTTTCCCGACGAGTGTCGAAGATACTCACCCAATCACAAGCGCACGGGTTACACGAGCAGGAAGGAAGGGCGTCATATTCGAGTAAATCGTCCCAAAGATTGGTGATGCGACCGTAATAAGCCATTAGAGATTCAGTAGGACTTTGTCGGCATGCGGTAATTTCGGCCTACAATCGGTAAATACGAGCATCGTTTCCTTGACAAAAACGTTGTTTAATGTCGGACCATACCTGTTTTGATTCGGGACGATGTGAAATCGTCTTCTTGAGTTCTCTTTCAACCGTATTGAATATCCAAGACGTGAGTAGCGTATTGGTAGCCCTCCAGGAGTCCGGGCTAGCTGGCGGGTCTGATGGCTTGGAGATGGTACCATCGATGTACCCAAGTTTACCTTTGACGAGAAGGGCAAGACGGAATGCCTGAGACCATTCATCATAATTATTTTTATTGAAAACAACTTGTGTAATGTTGCTTCCTGGATTTTCGACATGAACAAGAGAATAAGACTGATTGTTTTTTCGATTCGAGAGTGTTATTTCCGTCTGAAGGTTTTTCAGAAATAAAATAACTTGCTGTGGTACCATATTATGATTCGAGAATTGGACAAATATTCATGTTGTATATTCAATTGTGTTGCAAATTTACAAAGTATACAGCCATATATATACATCAAGAGAATGATGTATTTACAGAAATTATTGTGCTAACAGCTAGAAAATAATAAGAAAATAATAGGGAGAATAATATGTAGAAATTGCCATCTTTGAGAAGATGCATAGTAATGGCTAGTAGGAGCCCTTTGGTGAGCTAATACCTCAGCATCACCCCCAACAACACCATCACTGCCCAATGACATCACCACCTTACACGCCACCATCACCATCTAACACCACCAACACCGCCTAACATGTACTATCACCACCTAAAACCACCATCAACATCGCCCAACACCATCACAACACAGTCCAACTTCACAAGATTTGACCCACTGCCAACACCAAAATCACCATAAGGACTGCCAAACACCAACACGACCGCAAGCGCTGCCCAACATGTCCAGATATAACTCATCATTTACAATGCTACTACGAAACCCACCACTACAAACCTCGATTGGATTAATGGCGAGGGAAGAAGGGACTAAGGAGGGCGTCAACTCGTTGTGGCATGTGGTTCTGGTGGCTACGCATCATATAATCGATTCTGGTGGCCGGCGATTCTAACGAGCTTGGCATTGGGCCAAGGAGTGACTGTTGGTGGCGGATGAATGGGTAGGTGATGACGCAAAGCCGTAAATGGGAATCAATTATATACATGTGGCAAATGGCAGAGGCAAGGTGAGCAGGTGATGGGTTGACAGTGAGGTCACCGGTGAGGGTGCGAATGTGGTGGTGGTGGTTGTGAGTGTTGATTGCTTAATTGGTGAGAGAAATGGTTGTTGGTTTTTGAATGATGATCAATGGGTGTTTATGTGCTAAAGAGTAAGGGCAAAACGGTCACTTTTTTATTCTTTTTGCCGGAAGTGCATCTTGGTATTAAGTTTGGAAGAAACTAAGATGTTAGGTTTAAGTTTTAAAGAAAAGAAAAGTTCAAGATGGAACATGGGGCCTGCTGACTCCGTTGTTTTCAAATCCTTCTCTCCTGCTAGAATTATCACTAAGGTGACAAGACAGGGTGGCATAAATTTTGGCAGTGGGAGGGGCAGTTTTCTGGAAGTGCTGGAGCACTCCATTCATTATAGGAAAGTGCTTGGGAATGAAATGGAAGCAAGCTCTTCTTTAATTGAAAATGGGTAGCATTGGATTTTGGAATGTAAGGAGTATTAATAGTGGGATAAGCAGAAAAATGTTAGGTGGTTTCTGCATACAAATAATGTAGGTTTTTTTGGGATGTTAGAAACTAGAGTTAGAACTAATGCTATTAATAAAGTTCATCAAGGCATTGTATCTAACTGGGCTAAGGTTACTAATAATGATGTACATGATGGAGGTAAAATTTGGATTTTGTGGGACTCATGGAATTATAATGTTGAAATTTTAAGCTGTGAAGCACAAGTGAGCAACACTAAAGTTACCTATTATCCTACTGGAAGTGTTTGGTGGATGTCAGTAGTTTATGGATTCAATAGGGTGGCTGTGAGGATTCCCTTATGGCAATCCTTGAATAATATGAGCCGTGTGGTTAATGGACCTTGGGTTGTGATGGGAGATTTCAATAATGTCTTGGCTATGTGTGAAAGAATTGGAGGTTCAGACGTTACCAATGCTGAAATGAGAGATTTTCAGAACTGTGTGGATAGGTGTGGATTGGTGGATATACCTGCTGAAGGAGCTTTTTTCACTTGGAATAATAAGCATGAGCCTGGAGAAAGGGTCTATAGTAGAATAGATAAAGCCATGATAAATGATGACTGGATGCTTTCTTTCCCTGAAACTTCCACTATTTTCCATCCTGAAGGATTGTTTGACCACTGTCCATGCATTATGAGATTATGGCCTGTACTGGAGAGGAAGAAAGGGTCATTAAAATATTTTAATATGTGGGGGTCTGATCCTGGGTTCAAGGATCTTGTTAAAGCTATTTGGGATAGGCAGATCAATGTATACAAGATGTTCCAAGTAGTCAAAAAGTTAAAATATCTCAAACAGCCCCTGAAAGAGTTAATTGGAACGGCCTTTGCTAATATTGAGACATCAGTTAATGTGGCAAGATTACACCTGCTAATTGTTCAACTCAAGTTGCAGACTGATCCTAGTAATGTTGGTGTACAGTAGGAGGAGAAAATAGCTTCTGATTGCTACAGAGAGTTAGAGGGGACAAGGAGGAGTTTTTTGACCCAAAAAGCTAAGATTCAGTGGATGAATGAAGGAGATGACAATTCCCAATGCTTTCACAGTATTATTAAAGCTAGAAGAATGCATAACAGGATCTTGTGTATCAAGGATATGAATGATAATAGCTGTACAAATGCTAAGGATATTGAAGTGACATTTATAGAGTTTTATAAGCACCTCCTGGCGTCTAGTAAGGATGTGGTTAGTGTTCACATGTCTACTGTGAGTAAAGGAAGGATACTGAATGTTTAGTATTGTCAGAACTTGCTAAATGACATTACTAACATTGAGATTAAAGAGGCTCTTCTCTCCATTCCTGCTAACAAGGCTCCTGGCCCTGATGGATATACATCTTAGTTTTTCAACGATTCTTTTGATATTGTGGGTGGAGACATTATTGCAGCTGTTAAGGAATTCCTTCACTCTGGTAAACTTCTAAAGCAGGTAAACTCTACTACACTTACTCTCATCCCTAAAATAGCTAGACCATTTATAAAGTTCTGTGTAATAGAATAGCTGCTGTGCTTCCTGACATTATAAGTGCTACTCAGAGTGCATTTATTAAGGGGAGGGACATAGTAGACAACATTCTAATTTGTCATGATTTGGTAAGGCTCTATAATAGGAAGACATGCTCTCCTAGATGTATTATGAAGGTAGATTTAAAGAAAGCTTATGATTCAGTTGAAAGGTGTTTCATTGAGCAAATGCTCTAGGCCCTTGGTTTCCTTGATCAGATGGTGCATTGGATTATGGTTTGTGTGTCTACTACACCTTGGTTTACTATCTCTTTGAATGGTACAAATTTTGGCTACTTCCAAGGCAAAAGAGGGATTAGGCAAGGGGATCCCGTGTCACCCTCTTTTCACTCTCTGTATGGAATATTTGAGTAGGGTTTTATTTGAAGTTACTAGCAGCCTTGAGTATAATTTTCACCCCCTGTGTAGAGCTTTGAATTTAAGCCACTTGTGCGTTGCTGATGCCCCGTTGATGTTCTGTAGGGGATAGGAAGTCCATTATTGTTATTCTGAGTACATTCGCTACCTTCTCAGCATCATCTGGTCTGGAAATGAATTGTGATATGTCAGATATTTATTTTAATGGGATGACTCGAGGGGAGATTAATTATGTGCTTAGTATTTCTGGATTTAAGGCTGGTCAGTTCCCTTTTAGGTATCTTGGGGTGCCTATTTCCCACAAGATAATGGCTATTGGTGACTGTACTAGGTTGGTTGAGAAAGTAGTGGAGAGAATTAGGGGATGGGGGGCCCAGGAAATTGAGTTATGCTGAAGGCTTGTTTTTTAAGCTGTTTTGACTCAACTTCACTCCTTCTGGACAAGAATATTTATTATTCCTGTTGCAGTTATTGATAGAATTGAGGGTATTTGTAGAAACCACCTTTGGTCTGGGTCTGAGCATTACTTAAGGGCACCTGCTGTTGCTTGGGCCAAGATCTGTATTGAGAAGAAAGGTTGTGGTCTAGGAATAGTTATTTGCAGAAATTGGAATGTAGCAATGATGTACAAATATGTGTGGTGGTTAGCAGTTAAAACTGATCATTTGTGGATCTGGGTGGACCATATTTATATAGAGGGGAGAGATTGGATGGAGTATAAACCTTCTAACTCTTCTAGTTGGACCTGGAGGAAAATATGCCAGGTTAAAGAGATTATGAAAGCTGGCTACTCAAATGGGGTCTGGAATGGTAATCAGGAGGTCTACTCAGTGTCTAATGGTTACAAATGGTTGCAAGGGGTGAAACCAAAAGTTCAGTGGCATCCTCTAATTTGGAACATGTCTAATTTTCCAAAGCAGGCTATTGACTAAGGATAGAATGTTGGATTTTGGTATCATATCTGATGGTATGTGTGAATTATGTTTGGATCAGCTGGAAAACCATGAACATGTGCTGTATAGATGTGAATTTAGCACCAGATGCTGGGCTTTGCTTAGGAGCTGGCTGGATGTTAACCTTCCTGGTACAGGTCTGATTGAATGGAGCATCAGGTGGAGGTGCAGGTCTCTAATGAAAAAACAGATTGTTTTTACTTCAATTGTGGCTATGATATATCATATATGGTATGCTAGGAATGTCTGCAGGCTGGAATTCCAAGTTCAGGCGCCTTGGTATGTTGTTAATAAGGTCAAAGGTGATGTTCAAGCTCGTTGCAGAGGAAGGAAGTGGTCAGCAAAATCTCAAATCTTGCCTTGGGGTCCTTGGACTTAAATTGTTATTCTTGGCCTCTACTAGTTTTGCTAGAATGCAATGATGTTCATGTAGTTCATTGGTGATGATGTAATGCCTTGATTGAAACTTTTATTTTATCTAATATATTCACATTTGAACTTCAAAAAAGGTTTTAAAGAAAAGTTATCATAGGTATAAAATTTAAGAAGTGTTGTTATAATAGGTTAAGTTATCATTTTACCCTAGCTTTAACTAATACGGAGTACAATATTTGGAGTGTGCTCTTCTTGGGCAGGTTCTAGGAATAAGGCGATTAATTTTTCTAAGGGACACGAAAAGTAATTAGAGTACATACTTAAAGTTGATTATCTAGTTTCTGGTATACCTTGGCAACACAAATTCTTACTTGTGACGGATGATATCTGTCACAAGTTAAGAGACGGATACCATTTCAAGACACAAAATACCCATTTAGGGTGAGTGGAGAAGCACATGGGGGGTCCCCCCTTTGTCCCCTCTACCCATTTCCTCTCACAGACGACCCGTCTTCAAATGGTATCCGTCACAAGCAAGACGGATTGGGCAAGCAAAGGGAGACAATTCACAATCTTAGACCAGAGTGAAAACTATATCTCTCTTCTTTACTTGAAGTGCTTCTAACACCACTCTCTGCTGCCAACTGTTTAAATTGGCTAATACCTTTTTGGCAGTATATTGCTATTATTCTGTCACATTTTTTGCCAAGTCACCTTCTTGGTACCCAAAAAGTACTGTGTTCGTTTCTAAGTTTTAATTGAATTATCATGGAAGGGCCAAAAGTTAAATGTGGTTACATTGTCACTTCACATGTCAAACTGAATTTCCTTTTTTTGCAAATTAATAACGCTTGACCTTACCTTTATTGTTACTACTACTTCTGCTACCATTTTGGAAAAAGCTTTGCGCATGTATTTTCAGTCATGGAATAGGAAGTGTCCTTAACAATGTTTTCACTGTAGTGTTCCTCATGCTTTAACTTCTATATTTGTTTTGACACCCATGAGTTTTTTTTCCCGTGATTTTGTTACAGAAAAAGAAAAGCCACTACCAAACAAAGCCTCAATTGGAATTGATTAGGTCACGTCAATATGATTCAACGTCTGGTCCTATGCCTAATCCTAACAAAAATTCACAAGATGTCAATGATGTGAGAAAACAATTCATTGACCGCCAGAGAGGCATATATTCAGGACCATTGACACGTGGGAGCGGCTCATCACTTGCTGACAGGAATCTGAATGATTTTCCTTCATTTTCGAGGTTGCCGAATATTGCAACTGTATCTAATGTAGCTCCAAGTAGCACTTTGGTGTCAGCAGACAGTTCTCGAAGACATGGTTTCTCACAAAATAAGAAGGCAACTTATGCCACTGGAAGACTTCCACTAGCTAATAGTGATTTGGACAGAATACGAAATGAGGATTGGCTGAAATATTCAGGCTCTCACCAATTTGAAGAAAAAACGGGTGTCAGAATACCGCTGGTAAGTTGTGTCATTTTTGAGAAGTGTCATACTGACATCTACTTTGATTTATTGCTGCATCATTGAAGTAGACTTCCAGAAACGATCTCTAGGTTGCAGATGGTACAAATTGAACATTGATCTGCAGATTGTGAATTGTCTCCCTTCGCCTTCTCCTCTAATGGCCTCTATTGCTATGACCCTTTACTTTAGGGGTATACCTTTGTCAAATATGACACTCATGGATATAGGAATAAAAATTGTACCCAATACTTTCCAATCCGATGCTTCTCTTTGTCTAGTGGAGACAAAAGGGAAGCTTTCAAGCGCAGTAGAGGAGAAGGCACATATATGAATCATATCGTGTGATCTTGACCATTTTGAAGCTTTTCGCCTTGAACGTTTCTCCTTTTTAGTTAAAATCCCCAATTTTTTTGTATTTTTATTAAAAACTTGCTTTCAAGATGCCCATATTCCCATTTTATGACTGTTTCAGTGTCTCCGTGTCGAATATGGTAGCATTTGGAATTTATGTGATGCTATCAATCTTACATTACGAATATAATCTCAGGCATCGAACTTTAATCCATTTATACTTTAATCCTGGATATTGCATATCTTAAGTTGATGACTAACGCCCTGTTCCCCCTTTTGTATCCAGCATAGTAATGCGTCTGACAATGACAAACTCCATTTTTCCGGCCCATTGCTTCAACAGTCAAAAGATTTGGATCGCATGCTCATGGAGCATGATCTTCGAATTCAAGAGACAGCTCGACGAGCTAGGCTCGACAAGTTTAATCATAGCAAAGTCCTGACCAGGTGATCCGGCAAAATACCTGTTCTCTCGATATATGTACCCAGAGACAAGATCGTCTGCGTTAGGGATGCATGTAAATACACACAATTGGTGCATATATCCAAGTGTTGGGGCAAGGAATTTATTATGCTTCATGCAAAATATGTATATATGCATATATGTATATTTATATCTATCATGGTCGCCTAGTTTAAAATGTAAGTAATGATTTGCTTCAATTTCAAAATGAGTATATTGCAATTCTTTTAGGATATTTTATTCCATTTTCGGATTGCATTTAACAGGCGTTACATTATTTATTTATTTATGGGAGTTGCTCATTCATGTACATGATTTACTCAATCATGTACATAATTTACTCAAATACCCTTTGCAATTTACTCAACCTTTCTCCCTCTCTTTCCCCTTTATTAAAATAAATAAATTACAACCCATTGATACTTCACCACCACTACCACCACCACCACCACCACTTGCCAAGGCTGCCGCCAGCCAACTGTCGCCTTACCCTGCCTCACCAGATGCCCACTACCATCGCAGCCATTACTTGCCCCTCCCTCACCGAAGCCGCACCCTAAACCGGAGCACAATACCGTCGCACCATCGTCGGAGCCAAATTTCATACGATTAATTGATTGCAATTAAATTACTTGATTAATTGATTGCACAATACAGTACAGTAGAACAATTGATTGCAATTAAATTACATATGATAACTGATTGCACAATACAGTAGAACAATGAATAATAACGAGAAATCAAGTTACTTGCGTAAGACGATTGCTTGACACTAGAACAATTAATTTTGCATGAAAATACATACGATTAATTGATTGCAAGTAACTGATCGGCAATTTGAATTGCAAATTCGATTGCGAGAATTACGCAATTTTAGGGTTTGTCGACAAATTCCCAAATTTGGGATTGAAAATGAGAGTATATTTTTCAGCCATTGTTCTATCCCAGACCCACGACCACCATCCACCCCTACTTCCACCCATTCCGACGACCTGTTGTCCCTATCCCTGCCACCCCAACCACCCTTCTTGAGTGAAACCCTAATTGTAAAAGTTAGCCTAATTGAATTTGTAACTAGCTAGTTAATGTTAGTACAAAAATTTGATATATCAATGATGAAATTACAAAAATTATTTTGTTTATACGTATGAATGAAGTGTGTAATTATTTGGTAAATTAATTTGTTGAAGGATGAGAGAAAGAAATGAAGAGAGAATTTTTTTTCTTGTTTTCTAAAAAGGGTATGGAATGGAAAAGTTATGAGAAAAAGTATATAAATGAGTAAAAGATGTACACGAATGAGCAACTACGTTTATTTATAACAAAACTGAAATGAAACTCATATAAAGGAAACAAGCTCCCATACACCAACTCACATGACAATTGTAACTTGTAACAAATAAATGAAGTATTTATGGCCATCGAAGCACAGTGCACACATGCATCGCGAAGAATGAGAATTTGCAGTATACTAATATACAAATAGCGTCAAGGATTTATTACCATATGTATGTCTCATCTGTACAAATAAACCATGTACTCTATAGTATAAAGTACAACAAATATACAAAATATGTATTATCATTAAAATGATGGTCCAGCATCGGGAATACTAGAGTAGGCAAAGATACCATTAGACATATTCCATCCCCAATCGTCTCTTCGAGACACTATCAAACGTGGCCAACGGTTCACCCTTACATAGTTTTCCTTGATCTTACCATTGCTTAGTAATATGCTGGTAACAACTGTGTATGAACATTCATGACCTCCCCAAACGTCATCTTCAGAGTCACTGGTCACAGTTCCATCAGGATGGAAATACCGTCGCATTAGTGGCCCTGCTCCTCGCCAATACGGGTCCAGATTTTTCCAATAGGCAGGAGCCGCCTATAATAGAGCTTAGACATGTGAGTTTTATATCACTTATATCGGTATGATTTTCAGCTAAATTTACGTTCAATGGGTAATTACAGGGTGGCACCGGCCAAGAAGGTGTTTTCTGGCAAAATCTGCCATTGGAAGCTTACGCGTGCTTACAAGGATCCCAATGGACGATAAATTACCACATCCAAAGAAGCTGCATTGTTTGATCCCACATAATCTTCCGCACTTACTTGCAGGTTTGTATACCAAGGCAATTCTAGACGAGTAGAAAAACGAAGCAAGAAAGCAGGCAGCACAGAACTGTAAGAATGCAGCATGCTCAAATAAATCCAATGACTAGTTAGACCTGACAAAATCACAAAACAAACACGTATGCGAAATAATTGATTTGAAGTATCCAGCTTAATAATTCGACCAGAATAAAATAGAAAATTAAGTTGAATTCAGCGTATTAAAACAAACCAAACCCGAAGGAATATGATTTCAAAAATAAAAGACATGTTTTCTAACAAAGCAATGAAAAATATCATGAGTGCAGTCCCAATTTCTTCACATTCAACTCAATAATCGTGCAAATCGAATATCACCTGATTCAAATTGACTAAGCTCGAACCATACGAGACCCTGACTAACCGAACAGATATTGAAGTCTAACTTTGACTAACCATCAGAAATTGAAGTCTAATTTTGATTCAATAATCGTTTTTGGAAAATGTGTTTAAACAAGCATGCCGTTTATAGTCCTTTCAATTCACTAAAAATGCATTGTTCGAGTCCTCACTTTTTGCTTGATCAAGTTTTTGTTGTTCCATGTAAGAAAATATATAATGCCGTGATTGAAAAATTAAATCTGTAAAGAATACTACTCCCTCCAATTGTTAGAAATTGGCTCATTTGATTAAAATACTCCTCACAAATTTTAAAAAGTTGGGCAACTCCAAAGAATCAGAGGTAGTAATAATCAAACGATGCAGACGATGAAGATGCTGAAATGTCAAGGAACACGAGGTACCTGATTACTATTTCAATACTAGTCTTTCCAGCCAAAATAAACCACCAATTTCGAAACTGATTTTAACACGGCAGGATGTGGCCTGGAGATGATTATAACACGATGAATATCGTAGGAAATGAAAACATGAAAGCTGTATAAATATGAGATTCAGTGTGTAAGCAAATATGCATAGCAAACAAACCTCAGTGAAATGGAAAATCCACGCATGGTCCCATAAATCTTCTCTTGCGATATGGACCTAAAATATAGAAACATGGTAAACTGTTAATACTTAGTAAGATGCTCAAATAGTCGTACACTCATACAGATAGTGTAAGAAAATGATAGGGATGAACATAAAAAATAGAAGAAAACTCACACGCTTACTGTCGATGACTGCTCGAGAATAAGAGGTCAACTTGGACAAGCCTGGGAGTTTAGACCAACGAGGTAGATGTGCTTTGCCAACCCATAACTGCGTGCACTGTAAAATAGAAAATACTTATGAATCAGTACAGCAAGAGATGTCTTTAGCCAAACTTAATTTATGACAACAGAAAATTGATAGCTGTTGATGATAGCACCGAAATGCATTCACGACTGAAATGAGTTTTACTTATTGATTCTTGTGTGTGACATTCAGCATCTTCAATTGAAAAGTGATACGGGAGTAAGTGATCTATCTTGGTTTCTAGTTGTCAGTTGCGGAGTTAGGATTTGAACTTGGGGGGCAAAAATTTAGGAGGGTCGAACGACTAATTATTACATAAAGGTGTTATGAAATTTTATCCGCGGGTCGAACACCCCTTCCCCCAGCTCCAACACTACACTACACTGCTAGCTATGATGTTAATCGTTTAATTATTAGGCAAGGTCACCTAAAGTGAAACACCCTGCCCGTTTGTATAAAATCAAGGTCGAGTGTATGCAATTTTATCTTTTAAATTACAATAATACCCCGGGTGTCGCTCAATTTGAGTAACACCCGGTGTCGCCATCTCATTTTCCTTATTTGGAATTATACGGAGTACTTAATTATATAAACATAAAATTCACAAAAAAGAGCAATTCTTATATCCATATTCCCTCCAACTACCCACTCCTTCTCAACTTCCTTTTGTATTTTATTTTTTTTATCAACTTCCTATTTTATTTTATTTTTTAAAAAAATCATAAAATTAACTCCCACTTTTAAGAAGCAGTTACCACTATCATATTGACTATAAATATCATGTAAATGTTATATTCACCATATGACACTATCATATTCATTTTAAGTTTAGTGAATATGACAATATTGTTTAATGAATATATATTAAATAGGGTGATATTCACAATATCGCACTATTCTCAGTTTAGTGAATATGGAAGTGTAATTTTATGAATATGTATTATGTATTGTGATATTCACCACGGGACTTTATTATATTCAATTTTAGTTTAGTGAATTTAACATGATAGTTTAATTAATAGGTATTATCTAGTGTAATATTTAGTTTGATCATGAACGTTTTCTTTCATATCAAAACCACATAGTGCAAAATATTTACGAGGAATAAAAGTAATTATATGATATGATATGAATATGTCATTATTATGAATATGTCAATTACGTGATGTGAATATATGAATAAAATAAAAATAAATGCCAAAATATATTAAATATGGTCTCTACTACTATAAAAATTATGAATAGTGGTATAATTTTTATTATTTTCTAATTTATAAAATTTAATATTTATTTATTATTGAAAAAAATAAGAGTGAGAGTATCATACACCATACTCCTGGGTGCATGATATAATTTGCCAACATCACTTGAGCCTAGGAGGCTAGGAACATGTTCGGTCAGGAAATGGATCATCTTCATTTATTTTCTTTTTATTTCCTCTCACAAACATTATTATTTTATATATTCAATCACATTCATTTATCTTTTCATTCTTAAATAAATCTACAACAACCCGATTATACCCCTATTTAATTGAATCTATAATGTTGAGAAGTAATAGACTTCCATTTTTTTTTTTTTGAGAAATGGAGAGGATTCTTACTCGTTCAGTCATCTCAAGTTTAATATCCCTTTTGTTCCAGTAATTTGTTTACCCTTTGATATTGAGAATATTTTGCACATAAATGATTGTCCACTTGCCACTCAACAACCGCTAGAAATGGTCCCCTCACCTCTACTTGGTTTTTATGGTAAAATTAAAGGTAAACAAATGATTGGTCACCGAGTTGAGGTAGTATAAAATGTTGTAAAAGATGATGCAACAATGGACAGAAAAGAAAAACTTATCGAAACCAGTAGAGAAAGGCAGTGTCGTGGTAATGAAACCACTGACTTGAAAACTATATCAGCACGACCGTGGTGGTAATCGTCTCACGCCGATAGTTCCCCAAGGTTAACACTATAGCACTCGTACCCGACCACTCGTGTAAGAGAGCTTTGGAATGAACAGAAACTATACCCAGGAATTAAAACAGAAGCATTTAGAGGAGAGGATCCTTACTCGTTCGGTCATCTCAAGTTTAATACTTCCTTTTGTTCCAGTCATTTGTTTACATTTGGATATTGAGAATATTTTGCACATAAATTATTGTCCACTTGTCACTAGGGTTGTTAATGAGACGAGATAGCTTGCGAACAACTCGAGCTCGGCTCGGTCAAAGCTCGGGCTCGTGGGAGCTCGGCTCGAGAGCTTAACGAGTCGAGCCGAACAAACGCGGACTTAGCTTGAAAAGCTCGTGAGCAGCTTGAACTTGTGCTATTAGATAAGATATTGGTCATATTTTATCAAGATTATATATTTTTGTCATTCATACTATATGTCTCAAAATTGATTTGCCAAATATTTTTACATATAACATTCGAACCTTGTTATTAAAAATATTGGAAGAAAAAAAATAAAAAATTAACAATTATATATATGCTCGATTTGAGCTCGAGTCTCGAGCTCGCATTAAAGCTCACAAGCTTGATAACGAGCACATTTTTATCAAGCTCGGGTAAGCTTGAGATCGGTTCGAGCTCAAGTTTTGGTTCTTGAGCACAAGTCGAGCAAGGTCAAGCTTGGGCTCTGCTCGGCTCTTTAACACCCCCTACTTGTCACTCAACAACAGCTAGAAACGGTCCCCTCCCCCTACTTGGTGTTTATGGTAAAACTAAAAGTAAATAAATGATTGAGACCGACGCAGTATAAAACACTACATGTAATGAGAAACCGCGATTGAGAACCAATCAAACTCTAGTGAAGCTAATAAAGTAACAGTAAGCCTCATAGCAGGGCTGGGTAAGATGGGGACGACATCACCACAATGCTTTTATTCCAATCCAAACTAATCTCGAGTTTTCCCAATATTCATATTCAAACATGGTCCAAAATTGCTACATTCCGCCCTTATATTACTCATTTCACCCCTATTTTCATTTCCATCTTTCCAACTTTGCCCTTCTCTCTCTACAATATATTTCTAACATTATTTTGTATCGATTAATCGAAAATGAGTGACGATAACTTAAATT
>JAOWBH010166958.1:0-10872 GCA_028566215.1 Silene coronaria
ATGCAGATCAGGAATCTTCTCGACTCCAAAAGCATACTCGATCAATCATACTCACTCAATTAACCCCACTCGGTCGAGTAACCCCTTCAAGAAATATGGAGTATTATAGAGAACATGGACAAACTCTTCATTAGCATCACATCCCTTAACAAAACTAAGAATTTGGCTCACATCATTTCCAACTTTTTTCCTCCTTGAGTTGTTTTATTGATAATTTTCAATAAAGGTATTTTTAGAAGGCCGCAAGGGTATTTTTTTTTTTTACGGTGGTAAGGTCATTTTGGAGACTAATATTGTCAATGACAGTTGGTCTAATCATGTCCTCAATATCCATGAGAGGGGTATCTTTAGTAGGCAATGTCTCAGAATGTTGGTATTGAGGTTGAAAGAGGACTTGCTTTGCTTTTGCAACTCCCACTCCCTAATGCCATAGGTTAGGTTAGGGCTGTAAATGACCTGAGTCTGTTTGTCGAGCCTTTAGAATTGGCTTGGTCAAAGCTTGGCTCGTGCTCGGTCAAACCGAACTTGAGTTCGAGTCAAGCTTGCCTAAATACAAGTCGAACCCGAGATGAGCAAGGCTCGGCTTAGAAGCTTATTTAGGCTCGTTTATAATTTTTTTGTTTAATTTTTGTAATATAATATTCATTTTATTTAGAATTATATGTTACTTAGGCATTTAGAAGCACATTATATTATAATACTTTTTAGTATTTTATAATTTTGTTTGTTTTCAAAGAAATATTTATATCTACATAGATTCAAAAGGTTAGAAATTCAAAATAATATAATGACAAAACAAGCTCGAGCCGAACTCGAACTTCAATTTTTTAGGCTCGATGAGCTTCAAGCAGAGACTGAGCTAAAAATTACAAGCCGGGCCCAAGCCCACCCGAGATGGAGCTCTGATCCGCTCGTTTACCACCCTAGGTTAGGTATTGGAAAAGTTCTCAATTCTTCTCATTACTCAATTCATAAAACCTTAGATTACTCAAAAAGTCCACATGGGACACATTCTCAACATTCCAACCATTATAAGCCACATGACAAAGTTCCCACTCTTCGTAACGATATTTTCATCTCAAGACATATAGCTCAACTCTATCAAAATAATGACAAAACAATTTACCTCATATTGCGGAATATTGAGATTGGCCTTCAAATAGTCAAACAAGAATGCAAATTAGAAACAATTCACCATCATATTGCGGAAAATTTTGAGTATCAAGTGAAAGCGCCAAACTCCAAGGATACCACGTGAATTTCTCGAAAATATTTTCAAGCTCGCAACAATCTCATCGAATCAATCCAATTTACCTCGTCTAAATTATGGCCAAGTTATCAATAATTAGAATTTTATACACTTTCGATAGAGCAACCTCGGAGATGTTACAACACAAGATCAGGATTCAGGACTTGTGTGAATACTGAACAGCCTGACTCTGTTTCCAGTAATGCTCTTCATTAATTTTTGAACAATCCTCATACAACGGAGAAGGCATAGAATAGGCTAGACAATACAATATCAACATGCCATAACAACATACGGCATGCCGACCTAAGGATGAATAAAATGGCTAACCTTAAGAAGCCAGAAACATGGTTGTCCTACATTCAGATCACTGGACGTCACACCATGTACGTCATCCCGACTTCTATGACGTTCATGTGAGGAACTCTTAAAACAGCAGCACCTCTCCGACAATTCCTTCTTAAGAAAGCGTAAAAATAGTTGATTACAAGTTTCTTAAGGAACCATGATTCTTTCTTTGCTCGAACATCAGCATCTCCAAGCAAATAAGTGAATCCCGAGTCAATAGCCTCTCGGAGGGCAGAGAGTTCGTACTCTACACTCGGGTCATCCTCTGACAATATCACACTAGATGGCAACAACTCCCCGTTTCTTTCTTCAAATTTTGGGTCCTGAATCAAAGGCGTTAGCAAATCATCGGCGACCCTGTTACTTGCTCCAGACTCTCTTGACCGGACTGAGGCACTTTCATCCAAATCATTGTCCACACTGGCCTCTAGGGCAAGATCTATGGCCTCATTTTTTAGGAACTTTTTTAGGCTATCAATAAGTAGTTGTTCAAATAAGTGATGGTCTTCCTTACGGACATCCTTGTAGCCATATCGTGCTATACATCTAAACATATGGTAGTCTCTAGGGCAAATTCTTCGAAAAAGGAAGCGCTCTTCTTGAGGAACGATTGGGACCGGCACATATTTGATGCAAACAAAGATGATGGTGGAATGAATCGCCGGAAGACTAAGAAGGAACTGCCCTAAAATCGAGGGGACACCCTGTACTAATTCATTGTACATTAGCCCTATTCCGGGAACCCTTACAGTTCCCAAGGTTGAACCAAGATCATCCATGACATCTAAGGAGAGTTTATTTCTCACTTCACTACGATACTTGAGCACACTCCCGTAGTTCCACGTGTACATTACGAACAACAAAAAGGCAGCAAAAGCGAGAGGAAGCCAACCACCTTCTAAGACTTTTGATAGGACTGCCGATAAGTAAATGAGCTCTATCGCCCCGAAAATTAAAGGGAATAATAGAGCAAGAAATAAATTGGTTTGCCAGATCAACAGCATCACGAGTGTTACCAAGGCAGTACTCACCAGCATGACTCCAACCTCTGCAATGCCTGAAATCACATGTCCGGTCCTTAGTACAGGTAATATTGGCAAAATAAAGTAAAAAAGGAGAAAAAGGAAATTGGGCAGGGGAAAATGCTGACCATATGCATTTGCAATATTTGTGGTACTTCTAAAGCTTGCAACCACTATTAGACACATTACCATCAGGAACCAATTGATTACAGGGATGTAAATTTGGCCCATGAGCCTCTTTGATGTGTGAACAATCTTCAGTCTTGGGAAACATCCTAGTGCCATTGATTGCTTTATGACCGAAAATGTAGCAGAGATCATGGCCTGACTGGCAATAACAGCAGCAAGAGTAGCAATCACAAAGACGGGCCAGAAAAACCCATCTTTATTGCAGAAAGTTTTACATATATGTTAATTAGATTTTTTTTGATATGATTTGAGAAGATAAATGAAGTTTTACAAGGATTACCTGGCACACAACTGTAGAAAATCCGGTCTGCTGAGGTCGGATACTTGATCAAATATGCACCCTGGCCCATGTAAGCAAGCAGAAGGCAGGGAAAAACGACTGAAGTAAATGCAATCTGAAAAGAACATCACTGATTTTTCAGAAGAAATAGGAAGTAAGAGTACAATATTGGAGTTTTATATGTAGACCAAACGAACTGACCAGACCCAAGTTCAAAAATAACAATCCAAAGTAGACTCAAAATAATTTAATTTGAAACATAATCCCAAAATGGCCCAGGGCTGCCTGTAACCACTGACCCGACAGCAGTAACACCTGAAATGACACAGGTCCTTAACGACCCAACTCGTAATGACCTGTTATGTAAGTCAAATTATATTCAAGCAAAAATGTGTACCTGTATGGATCGAACAGAGAAGTGGCCTAGGTCTGCAAACATTGCTTCAGCTCCTGCAATCACGAAACTTAGCAAGTCACTACGGTAGCGATCAAATTAACGAGCTGACGAGGAATTTCCATATGGGTTTTGGATATGATTGACTAATTCAAAGTGGATATAAAAGCCCTATAAATGCCTATGTTTTCATGAAATAGCAGATACCTGTGATGCACAAAACACAGCCACCAAGAGCCGACCATGCTTGTTTACCATTCTTCATAAAGAAAAGGTAGATGTAAGCGGGATTTAGGGCTTTCACAACAAATATGCCGTGTCTGCACATATTGTAGACTCCAATAGATGCCAGACAAACGAACCACAAAGCAAGGACAGGAGCAAATGAGAAGCCTACTTTGCTTGTCCCAAAGCTCTGTATGCTAAAAAGACCAACCAGGATGATCATTGAGACAATGACTACAGCATCTGTCGACATATCAAACAATTTACAGCTAGTCATTTTATAATAATCACCACTTCCTAAGTTCTAAAGTGTACAGCTCAAGAAAACAGTACAAATGGAGGAGTTGACAAAGAAATTAATTCTCTGTGGACAAAGGGGATCCTGACAAATGACACCAAATTAACCATTGAAATTTACTCCGTATAAGGTAATCTCTCATATGGAAGATTATTGAATATGAAACCATATTCATTTTGTTGAATCTCCAAACTAAAATACACAAGAATCGTAGTTTCGAAAATACCGTACTAGTGTACTGTAAAAGATCAGAACTTGTAAATTCTAAGTTCATGGCCATATACAAAAAGAACACGTCAGCATACATGCATAGGTACACTTACTTGAATCAAACCCATTTATCTCACCCTGCAAGCCACTCACAGCTGACATTACTGCACAGTGAAAAACACGTACTCCAATTACATAAGATAAAACGCCTAAGCAACTAATTAACACACTGCAACTGCAAATTTTTGCTTTTCTATTCTGTCTGAAAAGGCTACAATAATCACCAAAATTCAGGTGTTGATGGACATTAGACCTGGCAAAACTATTTCAACCTGGAATGGTCTACCATGCAGTAGACAAGAATTGACTCAGCGCGGAAAATGACATGGACATAAATACCCTGAGATGAGTAATTCGAAACAAACTCCTAAATAGTCATGAGCGAGAATGACCGGAAATGATCTTTCCCCGAGCAGTAACCACTGACCCAGAACTGACATGAATCTCCGACCCAAATGACCCATTCGCCACAAACTAAATTGTCTATAAATGGAGGCAAAGGCAACACAGTTGCTAAAGATGTTTGAAATTAGATAGATTGCTAAAAATGCAGTTCAGTCTCTACAAAGAAAGAAAAAGAAATAATTGCAAGTCCTTATAAAAATCTCATACCGGACATAGCTGGAGTTAAGATACCATCTCCTATAATCAATGAAGTTCCGGTCAGAACTACAAACAGCAAAATAGCTTTCAAAGAGGATTTCCTCTCCAAAACCTCTTTAATATTCAATGCCCTTTCAAGTTCTGGAGTGGGTAATTTAAGTCTGTAACTCGAGATTCGTTCATCAGCTGGTTGGCGGTTTGGAAGCATATTCACATTAGCGTATCTAGATATCAGTGAGTATAGTGCAAAGGTTCCTCCTGCAGAAAGTAATAGTCATGGTAATCAGCAGATAAATGAAAAAATAGGAAATAATCGGACAGGCAAAAAAGTTGGAAATTACATTACCTTCCCCGTTATCATTAGCTTTAAGAACAACAAAAACATATTTTGCTAAGGGAACAAGAGCTATTGTGTATAGGACTACAGAGAGAGCCCCCAGCACATCTACATGAGATGTAATAGACACCTTGCTAAACACATCAGTGAAGACATACAATGGGCTTGTACCCAGGTCGCCGTAGACAACACCAAGAGTTTGAAATGCCAAAGCAAGAGTAAGCCATGCAGAAGTTTCCTGCAGGGAAGAACAAAATTACATTTGGGATTGTGTTTGGAGGCTGTTCATACTTTTAAAACATTTTGATTATGAATTACCCTTTTTTGGATTGGGGAGCAAGGGAATCGCTAGAATCGTAACTGGATTTTACTTTTGAACACATAAAACTTCTGGTAGTTGAAAAGACATCCTAGTATATGAGTACATGAATGGTAAGGTATTTTACAGCAGAGTCGTTTCATTGTATCATGAATGCAGCCGATACCTTTCTAAAATGTGGTCAGAACAACCTGATCTATAATTCTTCAAATTGATCAATTATTAGCTTTCAATTAGTTTCAGACTGAAATTGACATCATAGCATCTATCAAGCAGCAATGTTACCACTGAGAAAAGATGAAAACGGAAGCAAGTAAGAAGAGAGTTACTTGCTACCAAATTCACAAGCAGGGATGATGTATGGCAATTGGCAACATCTATTAAGTTGATTGTGCGCTTCTTTTCATTGGATTGTCCATGTTCAAACATGCTATTTCAAATCAAAATAGCGTTTCTTATGTCATTTCTGATCTCTAAGTTCTTTTCATCCCTAAGCAAATATTCAACACAAATCTCGACACAATTCATTTGGGTTCATAACAAGCTTGCTGTGTGTCAACATAGATAGGATTAAGTTTGTATACATTATCCAGGCTTTCCTTAACCCACTGTTTGTGGAAATCTCAAAGACATGACACAGGGTAGTATTATTATTCACTATACATGTTTACTCCAAAGACATCAAGCAAACAATAATAACAAGATATAGAGAACCTTATCATGGTGGGCATGTGCAGCAGCAATTTCCATTGCTTCAACATCAAAAGAATCAGCCCTTTTAGGCTTCTTAATAAGCCTTCTTCTAAGAGAGCCGGAGTCAGAATTGAATGTATTCCTCAAGTGATCTTCCTCCTCCATTTGTGACCAATCTTGAGAATCCACTTCACTTCCATCAACCCACCTTGATGTCCCACTCCCACCACTTCCAACCCATCTAAAACTACCCCTCTCTTCTTCTATCCCTTCCATTATTCCCTCCTCAACTAATAACTAACACTAACAAATTGTCAAAAAGTTTCAATCTTTAATATTTCAAAATGATAATGATGGGTATTTCTATAACTGTCATTCTTTTGAGTAACTTTTAAGATGATGGGTGTATGTCAAAAGACCTAAATGGAAAGTGTATGTTCAAGTTTTAGCAAAATGTAACAAGGTGGGGTCATTTAGATGTGTTTTATTACCCCTCCCTTCACCTCCACACTATCGCTTTCTTTTTTCACGTTTGTCAACACATATTTTACGCGATAAATGTCGTTAAGTTACGCATTTGCAAAAATTATAAAAGTTAGATGACAAATCAAACAAAATCTCACATAAATATATTTTTACCGGTGGTGTGGAGTTGAATGGAGGGAATATCTTGTAAGAGATACATAGAGTGAAGTTGAGAGAAAATAACTCTATTCTATGACCATAATTCAAGTGATATAATAGAGTTTGCTATAGGTCACTGATAATTGCACTAAATTTGAGGCAAATTACAAATTTGGCCGCCCAATAACGGTTTCACGCACCTATCACGTCCTTTTCTGCTTCTAACTCTGATTCTGTGATTCCTACTTTTGGGTGACTCGCCTTTCAAAGATTTTAGGCACTTATTATTGGTCTCTTCATTGCTCAACTTTTGTTTTCACCACTACCATCAGCAAATATCCAACTATCTCTACTAGACCCGTTAGATACGGTCCCGACTTCAAAACTCGACCGTTTCCATGGTCAAGACCTCGGCCAGGGATCCGTATGAGTTACGACCGAACCCGAAATCACCCGTTAATTTAGGGTCGAAATCTAGCTTTTTAAAGATTTTAGCTAGGGACTTAGACCATGTCCAAGCAAGGTCACTAACTGGGTCGTGATCTTGTTGGGTCATGCTAATGACACCTTAAACTAGGATTAAGAATGTAATTTTGGCGACCTTGAATAAGAAATGGTCAATTTATGACCTTGAGTTGAAAATGGTAACCTTGTTGGTGATCTTACACATGTCATATTGTTATTGGTTTACAACATTAAAAAACTTTAGTTTGGTAACCTTGCTGGTGACTTTGAATAAGAAATGGTTAATTTGGGACATTGAGTTGAAAATGATTTTAGTGACCTTACACATGTCATATTGTTATTGGTTTACAACATCAAAAAACTTTAGTTTGGTAACCTTGTTGGTGACCTTAAATAAGAAATGATCTCATTAAGCATATCTGACAAAACTTTCGTAACTCGAATAACGGATTTTATTATTTTGTTGAATCATGTTTTTTTTTTAATTATGTATGCGGTTTTTATATGTTGAATCATGTTTTCAATAAAGTATTTATTGTCAATAAAATTTTAACTCTAATTAATTTTTTTTAAAATGTACACAATAAAATAATATTTTTAAATGTACCCTTAAACTTTGTCATTTTGCACACGGTATCCAATTTTTTAATTTTCCGCACATGGTAGCCTTGAGGTTTGATTTTCATGTACGACATGCTTTTTTTATCATTCTTAAAATCTTCAATTAAGCATAAATCGAATACCAGAAATTAAAATTGACCATTTTTTTTTTCTAAACTGATTACCTATTCGAGATCTATAGTTTGATAAAACAGAAAATGGTAATTTATAAATTTAAGATCGAAATTATGGCCGACTTTAGGTTTTCATGAGAAAAAAACTCTAGAAAATGTGAGTCGACAATTTCTTTTTTCAAATCGTAGATTATGACAAGAAATTTTTTATAGAACATAAAATTGGCCGATCTGAATTCCGCTACAGGGGTTATGCTGAATTGAAGTTTTTTGAAGCGACAAAAAGGACATGTTGTGCATAGAAATCAAACGTAAAGGGTAACATGTTTAAAAACATAAAATAATGGGTATCATGTGCAAAGTGACAAAATTAAGGGGTAACACGCGAATTTCCAATAAAATAAATATACTTTAACATATTTGAGTAGTTTTTATTTTATCAAAATGACAAAAATAACTTATTTGTAATATGTTAGTAAATAATAATTGAAAAAGTAAGAGAAGGGTTTTAGTGGGGTAGTGAATGTGGTAATGTTGGAAAGTGGAAATTGATTAGGTTGGTGACCTAGGTCGTGACATTCTGCTTGAGTGGGTGGAAGTGGGTCATGATTAATAAGGTATGATTAAGAGAAAAAATATTGGTGACCCGATTAACTCGACCTTCTGCTTGGGGATGGTCTTATTATTGGTTTCTTCATTACTCAACTTTTGTTTTCACCTTTAATCATCTACCATCTACAATATCCTACTACCTCTGCTAGCCCCATTAGACCCGAGTCGATGACTCGACTTGTCTGACCCGTTTTTTCAGGGTCAAGAGTCAAGGCCTGCTAAATCTTGACTCGCGACGTCCTTTTCAAACAAAATCCAAAATGGCACATTAATTTAGGATCGAAACGCGATCCGAACGGGTCGAAGATAAGTCTAAAATTTTATTAAAATAATAGTAACATTTATATATATTTAAAATAATAATTAAAAAAAATTAGTTTTTGTACTTTTACTTAGAGAAATAATTAAAAACCAATATTATATAATTTTTTAAAACTTTAATAATAAATTATTAAAATAACTTAAATAATTATTATATAATTTTGTCAATATAACTAATGTAACCATTTAATATGATTAAAATATTAATATTAATTATGTTAATTTTTAAATAACTATTCTATGACCCAATATTATGACCCTAACTCGACTCATAACCCGTATAACCTGACCCGAAACCCAATTCACCCGACCTGTTTGACAAGTCTAACCTCCACTCAAGCCAAGCTTTTCCTTTGCCCTAAATAAAATAGTACATTGAGGCCCTTTCATATAAGAGAAACATCACTTTTATAAAACTATTTTACTATGTATTTTCTAATTTTTCAGTTTTCTATAATGTATCTTTGCATTTTCGAGATTTTATGATGTACCCCTTAATTCTATACATTATTCTAAATCATGACCTTATTTATTGTCTTTGATATGTTAGTTTCTTAATTGATCTATTAAATGGTTTATTTACCATTTCAATAACTCGATAACTTGCTCATTTACTTATTAATTCGTAGAACTACCCATGACACCACCAAATAGTAAATGAATCTATCAAAAAATGAAGATTTATGAATCTATCAAAAAATTCATCAATCTTCATTAATCATAATTGAGGTTTTTATTAGTAATTTGTGCTTATGAAAAGTCATTTGTGAAACTTTTCACGTACGATAGTGATACAACTTTAATGAGTCAGAATAAAAGTCAAAGTATTGTTGTTTGATAGTGATAAAATTAGCGGAGAGTTAAAGGAGATCATGATAGCGAAATAAGTAAGAAATTCAGAGGTACAATGTAGAATATAAATAATGTAAGGGTACAACATATAAATCGAAAACTTGAGGGTATACCGTAAAATATCCGAAACTATTTTATGGTATTCGACGGGTGGAAAAAGAGAGTAGTCTAAATTTAAACTTGCAGATAACATTTTAAGATTTTTTAACAATACAAAAAAGGCGTTATCAGGTGGTAATGATCAAAATATCACCCTCTCATATACCCTTATATAAGCCCAGCCCACTAGCCTAGTGGTTCTCACTTCTCACATAGTGTTTGTGAGGCCGGGGGTTGTATTGAATTGTGGGTCAATCAGAACCTCATCTCATTTTCCTATCTAAATATATGCAAATTATCAATAGAACACCCCCTTTACATCTTTGTATAATTTGTTTTAGGATATTGCACATTATCTAAGTATTGGAGAATGTTGTACTAACTAGTTATGTATAACAAATGATTTTTTTAACAATGAGAAATATCTTCATCAATCAATCTAATTGTTATGAAATATTATATTGTATATTAATGTTGTAGAGGTCCATAAGTCACAAATATTATGAATGCCCATAAATGTAGGTTCATCCCTTTACATTGGTAATAATTCGCATACACCAATATAATAAGTTAGTAGATAATATTTTATATAATCATAAATTAGGATGATAGGTGTACTAGTGCAATTTAGTAATGTAAGAACTTATAGTTGCTACTTTTAGAAAGTAATTTGAATCATATAAGTCAGAGAAACTCACTATAATTACCCAATAATAACCTAATGAAACATAAAAGATTATGGTCGCATAAGATTTGTACGTATAACATTCAAATATATAACTTAAATTAATCATACATTTTCATACGGTAAACAATTATGACAAAAGGTATATTACTCGACGTATTATAAGTTGGGATAATCTAGTGGATGACCTAGTCTTTTATTATTATTATTATTATTATTATTATTATTATTATTATTATTATTATTATTATTA
>JAOWBH010166980.1:0-10868 GCA_028566215.1 Silene coronaria
ATCTTCAATGGTGGAAATACCGACACAAGTAATACATTTCTATTTCTTAGTATTCATTTCAAATAATCAAGTGTTTAGCTATTTATTTTGAATTATGGTGATGTCACAGACTCGTCAAGTAGCTTATTATTCGGATTTTAAAGGCCAACAAACATTGCGTAGTATTACTACGACGCTTGAATCGACCTCATACAACCAATCTCAAGCTATTAGGAGTGCAACTAATGGAATGCCCTCTTTCACTGACTCAAGCGGGAGAAAGTGCGTTACCGCCTTACCGGCCATACTTTACAAGTAATACACTAGTTCCGACTTCTCCACATACACCTGTACGTAATATACAGAATAATATGTATTACGTAAAAATATAGTAATGTGATGCATTTTTTTTGTTTTTTTTTTCAGAGGTGGAGTAATAATCGCTTGTAAAGGCATATTGAAAGAAGGAAGAAGCACTCGTCTAATTTCATACTTGATTTAATCGTCGAAGATGATGGACCCTAGTAATTTTTTGGTCAATTTATGAAACGATTTAGATTTGACTTTGACAAATATGTAGATGTGTTTTGTTTTTGGTGAATTGTAACAACATACTTTCTTAAGATGGAAAAAAATGGGTATGGATTGATTGTCTCTTATTTATATAAGATAATTGGGTGTTTTTTTTAACCCAAATTCTTACTTGTGACGGATGATATCCGTCACAAATAAGAGACGGATACCATTTTCCTTCACAAAATACCCATTTAGGGTGAGTGGAGAAGCACATGGAGGGTCTCACCTTTGTCCCATTTACCCATTTCCTCTCACAAACTACCCGTCTTCAATTCCTATCCGTCACAAGCAAGACGGATTGTTTTTTTAATGAATGGTACTAGACTACCAGCTATGAACTTGGAGTACATGTTTTGCCGCCAAAATGGAGTATATGTGGACCTCCCTTTAACTACTTCTCACAGCAACTTAACAGTTTTAGTATACAAGTCCTTAACTGGAAAGTGAGAATGTTCAAGTCCTTAACTGTAAAAAAAAAAAAAACAAAGTATAGTCCCCAATCTTATGCTTAACTCTTGCAAATACCTCTAGTGATATGGTTATTATACAATCGGAGTAAATTCCTCTTAAAATTTTCGGTCTTATGTTTTACCCTCATATGTGAATCATGAGTCGGACTCAGACGTAGGGCAAACTCTTTCAAACTAAAGAGACAAAATCCTTTTAATTAATCACCCATTCCATAAAAATCACAAATTCTCATTTGTGACGGGCACTATCCGTCACAAGTTGAAGACGAATAGTGTCCCTCTCACAATATACAAGTGGTCATATTTATTGAGTGCTCCATTTTTCCCCACTTGTCCTCCCACTTGCCTTATTGTGAGAGGGACACTATCCGTCTTCAGCTTGTGACGGATAGTGTCCGTCACAAGCAAAAAGCTTTGCATAAAAATAAAGTTTATAAAACTGAAAGAACTGATGGCATTTCCACATGATAATGCCTTTATTGTACATAATAATATTAAGGAAACCCAATCAACAAATTACAAACTCATTCTTTAACCTCAACAAAGGTTTATATCTCGACTTTGACTTTGACTTTTCCTTGTTCTATTGTCAAGCTGCCTTCCATCTGTAAATAAACATAATTACACATCGTTATTATATCCCACTTAAATTGTCTTGAATTCCAAAAAAAATATCCCACTTTCAATATTTAAAATAATACATCCTCCATCCCGATTATTTATGTACTTATTTTATTTTCGGGTGTCTCCTTTATTTGTTTACAAATAATCAATTTGCATAACGACATTTACCCTGTGTTTGTATATATACCTGATGGACTGCAAATTGAGTAAGTTAATTAATTGGCCATTATTCAGATGAGAATGATAGACTTATATAGAAAGGACTAGTCTTACTCTCACACCATAAATTTTTTTCCAAAAATTACTTTGAAAGAGGCTTAACCTTAAGAGTTGAGAGTTGAGAGTCTTGAGACCCTTGATTTTTAGTTTTTGCCAAACTTTAACAAGTGGACTATACCTTGAAAGTCACTCTCAGACTTTCACCTTACGTAAAAATAATCTTAAAAAATTATAAAAAATACATCTGGTTTGTATCATAAATAATTGTCTCGGGCGTACTCTCGTTGTCCACCTTTTTTCTTTTAAAAGAAATTTTAATTAAAAACAAGCAAATGATAGAGATCGAAAAAATAATTATTGTCATCGAATTCATCAGTGTCGGTAAATTAACACTAGTGATCAAAACAACGGTGCAACTTTTATTTAATCTTTAATATATCCATGGATATGAATAGAAATAATTGTAATTTCAAATACCATATCTATGATATTATTGTTAACATGTAGAATTGTAGAGTAATAAGAAAGATAATTCTTAGTTGAAACAAAGTTAGTATCGAATGAATAACAATAAACTTGAATCTAGATAAAGGACGTAGCATGCAGACATGCAGTCAAATATATATGCATGAAAAATTAACGAGATTATTCTAGATCCGTAAAACATGAACGCCCGTACGTACGTACGTCACACAATCTCTTTTTGCATGCATGTGCTATATAACATAATAATCCGACTAAAAGAAGAGCTTACGATGTTGATCATGATTAGTAAGGGGGAGGAGGAGGAGAAGCGTAGGCGGCATAAGGCGGTGATTTCACCGGAGGAGATTTGTAAACTGGTGGAGACTTGTAAACAGGGGTTGGTGGTGGATACACTGGGGGAGATTTATACACAGGAGTGGGTAGTGGTGAGTACACAGGTGGAGATTTGTAAACTGGTGGAGACTTGTAAACAGGGGTTGGTGGTGGATACATTGGGGGAGAATTATACGCAGGAATGGGTAGTGGTGAGTACACAGGTGGAAAATTGTAAACTGGTGGAGCCTTGTAAACAGGGGTTGGTGGTGGATACACTAGGGGAGATTTGTATACTGGAGTGGGAGGTGAGTACACTGGTGGAGATTTGTATACTGGAGTGGGAGGTGAGTACACTGGCGGAGATTTGTATACTGGAGTGGGTGGTGAGTACACAGATGGCCATCCAGTTTCTGATGGCTTAATAACCAAGTGGCGGGCTGTAGCAAAGGACACATATGCCACTAGTAAAGTGACAATTAGAGGTGCAAGACCAGAGTTAGCCATGTTTAGAAGTATAGAAGATGTTTGAATTGTCTTGTGTCTTAAGCTTGCCCTCTATAGCTCCTTTATATAGGAAGAAATCGAGAACACAAGGACTGGTAGTGAGCCTCCAACGTTGAAAATTCGTGTGAATATCAAATAATCTAGTACAAGTACACTTTGCATTATAGTAAATGGACAAAATATATAGTAAAAAAAATAAGTTGTATTCTTCCTAAATGGAACAAACAAGACGTTGTTCACGGAACATCTAGCTAGTATAGTAGTATGAAAATGATATTACACCATGGATTCACTTGTGCGGGTGACAAGGCGGTGCTCGATGGTGATAATCGTTGTTTCAGCCGGGGCCATGGTGATGATGTGATGATCGAAGCCATGGTTGTTTTGTGAAGAAGGGAAGATGGTAGTGAATTATTTAGATAGTAAACAACGAAGCACATTAGCAAAAATTTGCCTAAATTGATTTGTCAAGGTCATGCTCGTTCCATTCTATACTTTGACTAGTCTCTTTAGGATCGTATAATAGGTGATGAACACATTACAATAACGATAAAGAAGCATAATTAGCGATAAAGACGATATAATATAGATTATGTTAATATTGAATAAATTGTTTTGATATAAAATATTTTAATAAAATTTAGTTTAGCCAAAAGTTTAATTTTAATTGAATAAATATGGATGTATATAGGGACGAAGCTAGGACAATATAATAACCTGGGCCGATTTCATCCATTTTTTTCCCGTCAATGTTTATTATACTCATTTATCATAAACCTCACCCTCATTTAGCATAGTTGATATCTACTTCTTATTACTCCTTCCACTCCACTTATTTGTTAACTTTTATATTATTTGTGAGAGGTATTCTAATCAAATGCAAACTAATTAAATAAATAATATCTACTATTCACTGATTTATTTATTTAGTTGGGGCGAGATGGCAACGTTAAAAGTCGGAAACTTATTCACACTCTACATCTCAGTTATTTGTTTTCCATTGATTAAAATATGCGTATAGTGGATATAAAAGGCGGTAAATGAACGAATGAGATGTTGGCAGTACTAAACAAAGACATGTCGCAACAATAAAAAAATAAAAATTATTCCAGCTCTAAATATTATGTAAACATTTAGTATTTAGTTAAAATAATAATTGTTGACAAAAATGATGTTAAGTAGTATAATAGTGGTCAAGGGAGTATAACATATGGTGTATTAATATGCACACAACAAAAATTGTAAAAAACACCAAGATAAATAATCTCTATCCTGGTTCGAACACGGGATTCCACGGAGTATCTCAATCTATCAACACAAGTTACCAATATGCCAATTGTTGTACGTTGAAAGATAGTTGCTTAATTATTAATTTTTCCTTTTGAGCTTACCCAGGCCATGGCACATTTGGCCCGGGAATAGCTCCGTCTCTGGATATATATAAAATTACGTATCTACCCTTAAAATTTTGGCGTAAAAACGAAAAGAAATATTTTATTTTTCTTTAATTATGGTGGCGCCCTATCGCTATCTTTAAGAGTTTGCATTGTTTATTTCTAATTATTCACTCTCATCAATCTCAAATTACACAATTTATTTTTCAAAGATATACGGAGGACTTGTTAAATAATAGCCTTGATTATAGCTAGTTAAATTTTTAAAATGTAAATATAAAGTTGATATATTTACGTTCAATAAAAAAAAGGTTTCCAAAATTTTGATACAAAGAAATAACAGTACTCTTTATAAAATGAGGTCAAAATATGGTTTTGTCGACCATAAAAGGTTAAATGAGTGATTGAAATGAGTAGGAGAAGGCACTTGTTATTTTAAAGGTAGTTTTAAAACAGAGTTCGAAAAATGCATCAAATTAAAACTTATGAGAGAATTTTATCGCCATCGTATTCTTACCCGACTTAAATCTCGACTAAACCGAATGAAATACGAAGAGAAAAGGCTAAATTGCGATCGGTGAAGTAGACAATGAAATATAGGAGAGTATTTTATAAGTTATGAGTATATTTTTTAAACTTAAATATGTGTATATATAACGTAAATAACTAAATACTATACAATTTGACAATCTAATAAATCGACATTTTAGAAATTAAAAGTTTATTAGTCATCCAAACTAACAAATGTATTCTGGATCGCTATTTCTGTTTTTTTTTTTTTCTAACTCTATTTAAACCATTGGAATTAAGTGAATCTTCATCCAATTCAATTACAAAGTGTCTTGCTTGTGACGGGTCGGATTTGAAGACGGGTCGTTTGTGAGAGGAAATGCGTAGAGGGGACAAAGGTGGGACCCTCTATATGCTTCTCCACTCACCCTAAATGGGTATTTTGTGAGAGGAAACGGTATCCGTTACAAGATAGTGACGGATACCTTCCGTCATAAGTGAGAATTTGTGATTCAATTATTTGATTGAACCGAAGTGAATTCGGAGTGTTATTTACCCAACTTGTTTTTGGGTTTGAAATGTATAGTTTGGCAGCTTATGTAGTCAAGTAGTCAACCGCATATCAATGAAATCACATCAAAGAAAATGCATAGATATTTCCTGATACACACTCTTGTTCAAGGTGCAGGGATTTTAGGTATGACCCACCCACACAATAATAAATATAAGAATTGGAAAATAAAACAAGGACACAATATTTACGAGGTTCACCAAATTTACTTTGAGTTAGAATTCATTGCCCATATGTTTCTCATGAAACATAAATATACATAATGGAGGGATTAAACTCCAACAATCTCCCACCTCCCGACAATTATGGAGGTAACACCAACTTTACTTTTCCATCTAATGCGACATATTTTTACTCATGCCTCTCGCAAGAGCCCAGCCAAGGTACTACCCATCCTTGACCCTTTCCCATTCAATTTTGTTCCCAAAGGCAACCATATTGGTCGGGCTTCACTCATCGTCTTCTGGGGCGTGCACTCCCACCTAAACGAAACACCCTTACTTGCCTAACTAGAACTTCTTGAATTTTCGCACACATTTGAGCGTGCCAGTTTCACCTTGTGCGGTCTCGGACCACCTTCCGCCTTCAAGCCACGACTTTACTTAACTCCCACGGTGCTTAGTGTAAAATTATGCATAGTTTTCGGATTCTTCAAACAATTTCATTCTTCATCCATGCAGCAGTTATGCTACCCATGTCACTACACCCTGTCATGGTGTACAAAGTTCCACTCTTATTCCCACGAGCTACCACCATAGCTTCTTTGACTATTTTCCAGGAACTTTACTCAAAGATAACTTATAGCCTGCTTCATCGAGCTTTTCAACAGATATCAATTTCTTTTGGGATGAACATGACACCTGTTAGCTCCCACCTACCTTTAATCGAGGTATAGACAAGACTTTCCAACGGGTTTGATAAAATTGTCTTGTCTATACCTACTCAAAGACAAACTTGTCTCGTCTAAAACAGGCGCTTTTCACTAATTAATTATGAAAATGGGTCGACTTTCAAATTTATTACCCAAAATGGGTCAACGTAGGATCAGATTTATCTAATCTGAGCGAAGGAGTCAAATCGCCAGGTCGCTTGGCGACTTGGTTTGTTGTATTATCCATTTTCCACTTCAACGGACTCCCAATTAAAAAAACAAAAAAAAAATTGAATTGGGAAAACGTCGGGGAGATGGCGTTTTTTTTTCTTTTTTTTTGGGAGTCCGTTGAAGTGGGAAAGAGATAATACAACGAAACAAGTTGCCAAGCGACCTGACGATTTGACTCCTCTGCCCAGGTTCGATAAATCCGATCCTACGTGGACTTATTTTGGGTATTAAATTTGAAAGTCGACTTATTTTGATAATTAATTAGTGAAAAACGCCTATTTTGAAAAAAAAAAATCAATTTTTCATCTGTGACAGAGCTCTTTTTCCCATCCAAATGTTATCTTGATAATAATATTTTATGAGTGGTTATTTTTTATCTTAAAATGGTCACATTTAGACCCATCACAAGTTGTGACTGTCACAAAAGATACACATTGGTTTGTTAAGACTTAAGAGTAGAGTGAGCTTTGGTTGCATACAGATTTTACACTGTTTGTTTCTAAGTACTCACTCCCATCAATCTCAAATTACCCAATTTATTTTTTTAAAGCCATACGGAATACTAGTTAAGTAATGACCTACCTTAATTATAGCTAGTTAAATTTTTTAAAGCCATACGGAATACTAGTTAAATACTATACAATAATTTGACGATTTAATAAATCGACATTTTAGAAAAGGTTGTTAATCATCCAAACTGTACTAATAATGTATTCTGGAATAGCTTTTTCTGTTTTTTTTTCCACTCTATTTACACCATTGAATTTAATTGGATCTTCATCCAATTCAATTATTAGATTGAACCGAAGTGAATTTGGAGTGTTATTTACCCAACTTGTTTTACGATTTGAAATTTATATGTAGTCAAGTAGTCAAGTCAAGTAGTGAATAGTGTGGTCTCCTTTAAGAAGGTTTATTGATTTGAAACAATAAGATAGGATTTTGAGATCACTTTACTATTAAATGTGACTATTTTTGAAAAATAAGTTAGCATAAACTGTAATACTAGCTGAGTTGTAGTGGTTATAGTTGACTAAACAATGTTAACAAACACCGGTCTTATTTATTTCAGACAAAATTAGTCCTCCAAAACAAGAATTTGCGAATATTAATGTACTATTCTATCTGTATGATTCTCACTAAATATTTCTTGGAAAAATTTAGGCAGTGTGTGGAATGTGGACTAATATGTTCCTTTAATCCTTCTTGTACTCTCTCTACTTGGAATTATTATCTTACCCCGTCAAATATATAATTAATGGAGTTAGTGTACTTGTCAATTAATTTCTGACTTGTTTAATAAGTAATACTCCGTACTATAACAAGTGGAACATTATTCTTGTGTTTTGTGGAAAATTATGTATACGGTCGAAAATTCACGATTTTTTTTGGTTGTTTATAATATGGTACTCCCTCCGTCTCAATGAATTGTTTACACTTGCTTTATTTTGTGAGGGGAAAATAAAGTAAGTGTAAACTATTGACTGGGACGGAGGGAGTACTTCTTTTGTTGTAATTATATATATACTTTTGGTTTTCACACTAAAAATAAGGAGAGGGGAGAGGATCATTTTTGAATGTTAATGAGAAAGAAGTGGATAATGGTAATGTGGATGATCAAATAATCCTTTAAAATTATTCCCAAAATACAAACGTAACATATGACTGAGACACCCGTAAATAAAATAGGTAAGCAAATGGTCGGGAGTGAGTAATAGAATGGATTAAATTGTTTATCAGATTTTACTATTTTATACTTTATACGTCCTATAATAGCATCACAGATTCTTGTTTAAAACAATAATATCCATTTTTTTTAAACTTGAAACGTTTCAAATACAGTATATGAAACAAAACGAGGGTGTCTAAGGACAAACTCAAAGCTTGTCATAACTTTATATACGACAAATGTAAGCATATTTGACTCGTTTTCATCTTAAGACGAATATTGACGTCCTAAAATTAAAGACACTTACTCTAATAACGTAACATAGACTCCCATGCGGCCTTGGGCTGGGCTTGGACGATAAAAACGGCCCATAAATACGGTTTGGCCCGGGCCCAATGAGAGGACCTATTTAGCGAGCCCAAACCCGGCCCTTATGGGCTAAACTGGGCTTTCGGACCTAAACGGGCTTTTTGGGCCTTAAAAATTTAAGACTTTATGAACGAGAAAATTAGGATAATACTGTAGACACCTCGTTCTGCACCTCCTGCCAAACACTCAGGGGTAGCTCAAATACTTATGTTCACCCCTTGGTCGTCATCTACGTGCCAATACAGTCGTTTTGGCAGTAATTAGAGTAATTCGGAGTCCGGAGTCAAAATGTGCATTTCATTTTAGGTAAATAAATCAAACCGACCTTTACGCACAATTTACAACATGATAACGGATTTTTTGGGTCTTAGATATTTGAGGATAAGTTCTAGATCTTTCTTTTATCTTTCCAACGCCAACAATATCACCTAAATCCGAGTTTTGTAGAGAAAGTTATGCCTAAAATACGAACAGGGTGTCAACGCGTTTTCTTACTGCACAAGAAACTACTCTAGAGAGGACGCAACATAGGTTGCGCCTCTTCCCCAAGGTGTTTCCCAACTGATCCGTCTCAAACTCTAACTCGTGATTAGTATAAATGAGGCCTTCATACTTCGTATTATTCACGTGAGTGCCGGCCCTTCTCCTCTCTCTTTGCATTCTAGACCTTTGCTCTTGCTTTTTGACATTAACGTGATTGATCTATTCGACCACGTTAGCTCGAATTGTTTCGAGTACCCGACACGTTTTGCATGAACGACCCCCTAGACCACTACACACCGATTTAATCAACAACTTTAATCAACTTTAAATTCTTTGTTAAGCAAAGACATTTTCACCTACATTAATCAATTCGAGTTACCACTAAAGACGGTTTTAGTTAAATCTTATACCATTAACATGTAAGTCTGAGGGTGTAAATCCCAAATCTTGTAATTTGTAATTTTAATGTATTTTTGTTGTTTACGTCACATAGATGCCATATAACAACTCTTTATTTACTTAAAAATCATTTAAAACCCTTCTTTTACGCAGTCAGCAGAGGTTATGGCTGGAGAAGGGTCGCATAAGAGGATGTGCCTTCTGGAAGGAACGCAACACAGGCTGCGCCTCTTCCAGAGGCTGTTTATCCTCTGGTTATTCCTTCTTCTTCCTTGAGCTTTTCTGGGTTCGCGTTTTTCCTTATTTTTCTAATTTCTTTCGTTTATTTCTTTCATTCTGACTTCCAAGCCTTATTTCTTTAACTCCTTTTTAAATCATTAATAGTCAATATTAATTAGTTTTCGTCATTTAAATCAATTCCGGGTTCAAGAAGCTCGATTCTCAATATCGAATTTCATCAATCCGACCATTGTACAGATTCCTTTAAGCTTTACTTTCGTTTCTTTTAATCTTTAGTCCTTTAATTAATCCGTTCTTGTTTAATTTGTATAATTAAACATGTAATTTGTTAATTTACGTCTTTAAACCTGACTTTGTATCACTTATAATCCGTGTTCAAGGGTCTTATAATTATTCTCGTATGCTAAAATTTGACTAAAACACTTACCATGAGTCATAATAATAATCAATCGACTAAATTATCCCAATGAATTTAACGGATTGCGATTCTGACTTTCACAGACAGAATTCAACCCGAGAACAGACGCACCAAGGGATGCGCCTCTTCCAGATGGCGCATCACTGGCTGCGCCTCTTCCAGATGGCGCATCACTGGCTGCGCCTGTTCTGGGCTGACTTCTGCCTCTGAACTCTAATTGCTCGACTTAATTCTAATGTTTCACATATAATCGACTAATATGTACTAATATCACCTAATATTACACGTTATTTTATCACCTTATTCATTTAATTTATTTAATTTATTCTAATATTCTTTTAATTCTTTTCAAAATTCCCTTTTGGCATCCTTGCGACGTAAGTACACCGTTTGTATTTCAATTGTATTTATTTATCGTACCTCACATGTAATGAACATAAACTTCTACTTCGACTACAAATTCCTATTTGTTAATTCACCAACGTAGTGATGTAAATTTCCCATGTTTAATTTATTGGATGTTGCATAGCATGCATATAA
>JAOWBH010166991.1:0-10868 GCA_028566215.1 Silene coronaria
AACATTTAGAAATAAAACAAATCATTCTAACAACATCAACATTACCATTTTACCACCTAACTAAATAACAACAACAAGATATAATATGGCTACTATCCTAGGGTCAATAAACATAATGACATCTATATCACTTAAACTAATTAAACAATTACCTAACTAAACAACAATAACATAAGGCTACTACCCTATGGTTAATTAACAAAATTAATTAAACTAACTAAACAAAGAAGATTAATTAAACTAATTAATCACTAAGTTTAGAAATTAAAAAAGAGTACAAATTACCTAATTGAAAACCAAAAAGAAAGAAGAGAGAGGACAGAGTGCGGTGGTGGCGCGACAAGGGCGACGGTGGCGCGGTTGGAGGGAGGGCGGAGAAAATAATTAGAGGAAAAGAGAGGAAGGAGGGAGGAAGGAAGTGTAGAACTACATACCTAACGGAGGCGAAGACATGGCGCGACTGGGACGGTGACGGCGTGGTGGAGGTGGCGACCGGAGGAGAAGGGTGGTGGTGGTGGTGGTGGTGTTGTGTTAGGAGTTAGGGTTAGAGGTTTGTAAATCGATTTGGGGAAAATGTTATGATAAGTGACGGGGGAAGGGAGCCTGTGTTCTGGTATTGGAAAAAAAAAGCCCGAAGGAAATTCCGCCTGGAATCCGTTAGGAATATTGACTTCCTGGCGGATTTTCCGTCAGGATGGTTTCCGCAAACACGGGTTCCTAACGGAATTTCCGTCAATAGTTAGACATTACTGACGGATTTTCCGTCAGGACCCTTTGACACATTGACTATCTAGCCAATGTGAGAAGGACTGCCTGGCGGATAATCCGTCAGTAATGTCTAATTAATGATGGATACTCCGTCAGAACTACGTAGCGCCATTGACTTGGTCAACACGCCAAATAGTCAAGACGGACTTTTCGTCAGGAATGTAAACTACTGACGGTATTTCCGTCAGTAATCTGTCAGATTTCTGTCAGTTTCCCGTGTTATCTAACGGATTTATTTTTCCGTCAGTATTTTCCGCCTGCTTTCCGTGTTTTCGTAGTTGTGTGGGAGAATAGTAGCTTACGCTACTCAAAATGTCATAGAATGCGTGCAAATGAATAGAACAAATGAATGAATTTCGCACGCATCAAACCACCACACACCAAACCCTTGTTTGTCCCCAAAAAAGCAAAGGAATAAGCACACGAAAAGAACTAATGGAATGGTAAACAAACTCAGAGCTAGTTACGCCTTTGATATGCCCAAACCGATTTAATGCAAACTAGCCAAAACCAAAATACAAAATCAAATGCAAACAAGTTATACATGAGAAAACTACTGAACCTTCGACCTTACAAGACTCGTATATGTCGGACTCTCATAGGTCGCTCATCACTCAATCAAAGCACAAGGTGAGTATATATAATGTAATATAAGAAGTAAAATGAGACGCTCACCTAACTGCGATCTATAAGAACATGCATGCAATATAACATGATAATGATCTCTATCGACCGTACATACGCATTCCAACCAATCGGGACCAAATCACATGTCGAGGACTTACAATATTGTGAAGTGAGGTAATTGGGTAAGAAAGGGCAAAATAGATTTGGGTATGTGGAGGTAAAGCCAAGCTAGTACAACCGAAACCAAATAATAAACTTATTCCGCTTTGTAAACCCAATTAAAAAGAATAAAACGATTCTAATGCGGCATAAACTCACTTACATCATCAAAACAAGGCTCCCTATAGGATATAAGGATAAAGATAGGAGTAATATCACAAGATTCGATCAAAATATTCAGCTTTTCTCTAAAATCAGCCATTTTTTTTCTTTTTACAGTCCCTCCTTTTTTTTTTGATTTTTTTTTTCTGCTGTTTATTTTTCATTTTTTATTTTTCTTTCTTTCTTCTTTTCTTCTCATTTCAACCCTTTCTCGAAAATAAGGATACGATACCAATTCGACAATCAAACACGTACCAACGTTGTTAATCTTACTAGCTTGACTAGGGTAAGCTATATATAGGAATGTAGTTAACAAATGGGTTAAAATGGGTCAATATGGCTAATGAGAGGATCATAGGGTAAAATAGTAGAAAATAGGAGGCCTCTCCACATGTGACATCGCTACTAACCCGAATGCATATAGGTACTAAGAGATAAAAATCACGTTTATGCAAATTAATGTTACATGCCTTATAAGGAATACTACTCTCATCTTGCATGAAACCGGTCATGAATGTCATTGGTCTAAGGATGCTCTAATACCTTAGAAATTTTGAGTAGGTTGCCGATATCGAGTCAAGTTTATTCGTTCAATAATTTTTCAAAAACTCGTAGATTATGCATAAGAATGTACAACATCGATAGTTGTTATGCAAGGCTTAGGCATAATTAGAGACATAAAGGCAATTTAATCACCGTTATATAACCATTCCGACTTGATCTAAATGCAAATCAAAAACATATTTTTGGATTTTTTTTTCAAATTTTTAATTTGTAGTGATTTTTTTGAAATCAAATAAAACAATGCATGCAAAAATAAATATGTAACAGAAATGCAATAAAAGTGCGAAATAGATGCAAACAAACATAAGCATATTCCACCCCAAACCAAAACACACAATGCCCACATTGTGTTCAGCAAACAATCAGCAACATAAAAATATAAGGGAAGGAATATGCGAAACGAGATGAATGCAAATAAAAGGAAGTATAAGAAAGGAAACTTATAAAATTATACAAGATGGACCTCCCCAAACCAGCCAACAACAAGGGGAGGTCGTGGCCAGCGTGCCACTAATCAGTAACGTTCATCTAAGTGTGAGTAAAATTAGGCGCTCAAGGCCCTTAAAAGCTTATCATAAATCTACGCATGTGTTACACAAAAGCATAAGTAGCACCAATATACATTATGAACATATAAAATCAAAGTTAGAGATCGTCTCAACTTGCTGGAATTTCTTTGACTGCTCTCATAGAAATCCACCATATTATTCCACCTTTCAACTAAGCATGTAGCTCAAATCATACGACACAAAAGATAAACAACCAACTCCCACATCGACAACAAATATGTTAGTATTTTTCATCGTTAATTCATATGGGTCGAGAGGTCTACCTCTATTACTGTCGAAGAAATGGGGAAAATTAGGGAGAATTGAAGCATTTAACATTGAAAGCAAGCGAGTAGAAGTAACATGCTTAGATGAAATTTCTATGTGAGGTGGCCGAGGAGTCAAATAGGTAGTAGGAGAAGGTGGGTAGTCATCCCAAATACAAGGGGTGGTAAAGTCAATTGTGTCAATGGGGTCAACCCTAACAAGCTCATCTATCATATCATCATATGAGTCCCATTTGACTGCAAGACCTTCAAATCGCACATCCTCACTCTCCTTATCCCAAGACTCATCACAAAAGGGGTACTCTAAGGGGTCTGTCAAGTCTCTCTCATGTGGCTCACAGTCTGTAAAATTGTCATAGAGGGGTTCTAGATTATATCCTCAAAGAATGGGTTATCAACTGAGCATATGGTCTCCTCCTCCACGTTTCCATCAATGTCCTTTGTATTCTTTAAAATGATTTCTACGGTCTCATCCATGTCTGACAGAAATGAAAAAGTGGGTTTAATGCATTCAAGAGCAAGCCATTAAAAGAAACAAAGAACATCTTTGAACTTCTTACCACCATAATCTCCCTCATCGATGGAGTCAATAATGGCACGAATTTGTTTGTTCATACCTCTTATGATAGTAAGGCACACAGTAAATCGTGGGAGTATGCATTCGTAGTCATGAGAACGACTATGTATGTAATCATGGAAGTTCTCATCTTCACCCTGTAGAAACTCGATGCAAAACATTAAAACTGTCTCAAGGAACTAAAGTTCCTCGAGACAAAAGACAAACTAAACTTAAAGCAAATAAAATAACACAGTCTCCCCGGCAACGACGCCAAAATTTGACAGGCTAATCGCACACCTACCAAAAATAAACCAAATGGCCTAAACTAGTGCAGTAAAGGAAGTCGGAATCGTATCCACAGGGAGACTGAAACATGTTCTATTCGCTAAATCTAAGTCTGTCTAAGTAACAAATTGGGGTTTTGATTGATTGTTTAACTAAACTACGAGTATTGAAGGTAAGAGAAAAGGATTAAGAAATAAGTTCAAATAAATATAAAGAGAGGTAGCTAGGACAACAGGTAACCATGGAAATGCAACGGTCAAGTCTAGAGTCAAATACTAGTCATAAAATGGTCTGCGTAGTGAAAAGGTCCTCTCTGTCTGCTATTCGCACTAGAATGCTTCTAATATGCTCTCGCACTTATTAGGGTATTTAATTGTTCATAGCAGGTCTAACTCTCTCCAATCTCTCGATCTAGGTTGGATTTTACCAAATTCAATTAATCAATTATGTGCATTAACCAACTAATCACTATTAACTGCTACAATTAACAATACAGATTCATATTTATGTCAGATCTAATAATCTAATTATAACCATCTTATAACCATGGCTTCCCTAAATCCTAGGAAGGAAATTTAGCTATGGATACTCGAATTGATGAAGATAACAATAATAAAGGTAGATGAATTCATAATTGAGAAATAACAAAAGTAATTAAGTATAAACAATTAACAAAGAAGAGATAAAAGATGAGCAATTTTAAAAAAGAAGAAGAAAAAGAAGAAATTGATTAATTACCAATAATCCGAGGGTAAAAGAGAAGGATTAGAAAATTACAGATCCAAAGTTTGGTAGAGAAAGTAACGTAGAAGAAAGTTTACAGTCTGAGAGATAAAAGAGATGATAAAAGAGAAGATGACCTAACTAATGTTACAAATCCTATTAAACACTCAGTTTTTGAAACAAGTCTAATTGGTACGAGATAATTATGTTAAAAATCTCGCTAGATACATAATCAGTCGATCGACTAAGGAGTCAGTCGATCGACTTTTTGTCGATGCGCAGTTCCTGCAACGCGCACTGAACTTCAAACGGCCGCCATTTCTTTGTTACTTAGCCAAATCAAGAGTTTTTCATGAAGTTGGAAAGCTAAGAGGATAAGCTTTCACCTCGAATTTGAATCACTTGATTATCAGTTGTAGTACTCGAGTTATGACTCTTTAAATAGGCAGTAGTAATGGAAAGCTCTTCTTTTGCTTAATTAACTTCCTTACTTCACTATGGCTTGCTTCCTTCCTTCTTTTCCGCATTTCATGGCAATGGTTCCCGAGCATAGCTTTACCAATCATCAAGAATGCAACTTCAGGACCAGGTTTTGGCTTATTTTCTGCTCACCTGGGTCCATAATCTGTATAAAACACAATACGACCCAAAGTAGCCAATTCATGGGAAAATAGTAGCTTACGCTACTCAAAATGACATAGAAATACGTGCTAATGAATAGAATAAATGCATGAATTTCGCACGCATCATGCTCCTTCAAAAGCGAGCCACCATAGCTCACTTATGTGAACAAGAACCAGCAGCTTAGTTCGAACCATCAATATCGAAATAAAAACACCTTCAAATGCCATCAACACCTCGCTGCAAACTCCATTTCTCTACCCAGTCCTTCAAACTGTGGCTTATAAACAGAAACCCGACTCCGCTGCATCTGACATCAGCCAACTTTCATCATCACCACGCATCTACCTCGAACACCTGCTGTGGATAAGGGATATCCGATCCATGCGATGCTTTTATTTCATAAAAAACATTTTTTTTTTACAAAAGAGTCGCCACTAAATTTTTATCTTGGAATTTAGAAACCAATTTATAGAGATTATAGGTTCGTATAAGATTACGTGTTATGAAGTTAATTTAATTTCATTAAAGAACACCCAACCCCGCCTGTTACAATAATGGTCTCTATTAGATAGGACAATGGCTATTTTAGGACTACGAATCATATGTGAATATGCAATCATTGTTTTAAACCCTAAACATGTGAATTCATTCTATGTCGATTTAATGCAAATTTAAACTCTTCGAGTGATTTAGCATGTGAATGTTCATTTAGCTTATTCTAAGCATAAATAAAACATCCAAAAGAGGGGGTTTAGAGATTAAACTTACTCTAGCGGCGCTGCATAAAATTGTTAGCTTATAACGATAATTATAATAAAGCTAATAAGCAAACAATCGTAAAACAACATAAACAAGTGAGCCAAACGAGGCCCTTTGGCCGAGACAACACACACGTCCACACGGCCTTATGGGTGCATACATATCCTATTCTAGGTCGAGTCGGATTCCTAGCATGTGATGGGAAACAATGCATAATTACGAAAATCTAGCATACAAGCATGTGATCTAAACAATATCACATAAATACAATGAATTGAACAAGACCAACAATTGACCCATAAAAAAAACGTGGCACACGGCCGAAACATATCAGACCCAATTCGAAAATTAAATCATGCGAATTCATACGACAATTACAACATATTATTATTCATTACTTCATAATAAATAAAACATGCGATTTGAATTAAAATAAACTAATTAGATATTCTATCTAACAAATTCAAACTTGTGAAAATACAAGTTAGAAAATACACAAATATAAACCAGGTTAATTTCATTAACATTGTCGAATTGCAAATCGTTAAAATCGAGGTAGAGAAATCGAAATAGAAAGGGAGTTTGGGACGTGTGACTCACGGCCTAAAGGGTCAATTTTTATCCTCTTTTATGATCTTATTTTAGTCATAGAATGTTAATAAGTTGGTGTTAAGCACGCGATCTTATACTAGCGAGAAAAGGTGATAGAAAAAGATGAATTCATTAATTACAAATAGATCTTCGATCTTTATTTACAAATCAGGTTATTTAAACCCTATATGTCTAATGAACTCTTTTATTAAATTAAATCATCGATTTAGTCAAACAATTGATTCAATTATTAAATATAATTGTCTAATGAGATTAGAATGTTAAAATCGTCGATTTAATCATCTTTTACAAATCTAAGTCATAAAAAAAACACTAATTGTCTAATTAATTCGATAATTAAACTAGATCGTCGATTTAGTCGTATTAATCAAATTATATATCAATTTAGTCATAAAAAAACGTGTTGACCGAATTAAAGGAGAAAAAAAAGAAGAAACTCGATTTCATCGATTTGCAACTCGAATTAATTCATTAAATTAATTGTCATCTCTCGATTGTAAGAAGAAACAAGTAAAGCTTTCGGTCACTTCAGACGAATTAAATGCTTTTTAACTTGAGTCAACACAAACAAACGAGAGTGCACTTTAAATCATACTCGGATCCAAACTAGTTTCGATATTTAATAATTAACAACATACGATAATAATACAAACTAAAAAAAAAACAAATTACGATACAAAAAAAACGAGAAAACAAAATTAAAAGGGAGAAAGGAAATAGCTTTAGGGCATCCTCAACTTACATTTATCATTGACCAAATCTTAGAGTCGTAATCAATAGTAAGAATTTATCCCAAGGGGCCGTCGTCGATGAAAACAATTGAATTTGCAATGTGAAACACTAAATAGCACGTTCGAAATACCCGACTTGCGCAACCAACTTCAAATGCTCACCACGACTTCGTTTCTTAACGAATTTTGATTTGAAAGATGTTTTAGAAACTATAAAGTATGAATTTTGATATTATGTAAATATATCATAAGGTTTGATATTATTTGAGCACGAAAAATGAGGTTGAAATCATGGCATAAACGCGAAAACAGAGAAGTTGTGCCTCTGTTTTCGTTCGTCTGTCACGAGTTCTCTCTAGGGTTTTTGGGAGGTTTATGAGTGTGTAGGTTATGTGTAGTTGGTAAATATTGCTAAGGGTTACTAATGGAGGAGGTACATGGGTATTTATAGGAGTAGAATTAGGGTTGAAGTAGGGTTCAAGAAGAGAAGAGCAACTCGGGTAGGAGAGCTCTTTAGCGCGGTTTTGGGGTAGATTCACTAGGGTTTTTGGTGATACATAACTTGGAGGGAAAGGTAGTAGGATGGATTTGGAAGTGTGTAGAAGCTTGGAAAGGAGGAAAAGGACTGAACTTGGGCTCAGATTTGGGCACGCAAAACAGAGTTGGGAAGGGGAGTGTATGCGTGAGGTGTGGGTTGGGTTTTGGAGGGATTTTGGACGTGGTATGGGATGGGTTTTGTAGGGGTTTAAGGTTGGGTATGTGAGGGATAGGATGGGTGGAAGAGGGCCTCAAAAATCGTGCTTAAATGAGCTCAAAATCGCACTTGAATCGAGCTTGAAATCGAACTTTAAAACCCTCTTTAAAAATCGACTTTTCAAATACGATAATATAACACGACTTTAAAAACTTGAGAAATTGACTTGTCAAGTCAAATACGACATTTGCAAAATTGATTTTTCAAATCAAATTAAAATGATTTTTTAAATCGAATTAAAAGTTAAATTATGAAATAATATAATTTTCTAATCAAATTAATCATTAATTTTCAAATTCAAAACCCAAATTTATTTTCAATAAAGTTACTTAAATAAATTAAATTTAAGTAAAATGGATTTAAAAGAAAGCTAAAATTGTTTAATTTAAATATCCTTTTAAATAAACATTTTATCGACGACGTTTTCTTTACATCGTAAAACAAGCTCTAATAACGATATGGGCAAATTCGAAATACATGTTATCTTATCATCATCGGGTGTTTTGTCGGGATTTATATAAATGCCAGTATCAACAGATACGGGTATTTATAGAGCCTCCACTTTTACCGAGGCTTGGACAAGGCAAAAGTCAAAGTAGACCCCTAAGCCGATCGAAGATTACAACTTGAGAGCCTCGCAGGTCGTTTATGGTCCCTTAGACCTTGTGTATATAAACTCACCAACCATAAGAAGAGATCATACCAGAAACACTGTTCTGGACGTCTCTGCTTTTCAAATCTTCTATCATTTTCGAATTAAAGGAGGGTTGAGCCTTATCCTTAGGTGCCTACGTATCCGTTGTGACGGAATCAAACCCGTATCGTAGTTCGATTCGCTTGCCTGTAGATATCTGCTACTTCAGCTTGAAATTTGGGTGCTCACATTTGAGTATTGCCAATATTTACTGGGGAATATAATCAATTCCGGTATTTCGCTGAGAGAATGATTCGTTGAATCGGTGCTCATTCGAGCTCAACATATCATTTCTTCTGCATCTTGATGTTGATTTCTATATCCGGGGGATGTCATCCTGTTCATTTCAATAATGGTCTCTGGCACCAACGGCAACAGAGCCCCCAGTTGCACCGGGATCTAAAGTCGAAGACTTTAAAGCCCCTTGTTGAAGCATTTTCTGCAAAAATTCTACAACAAAGCATATACAGCACATAACTCATGTAGCACATTTTTGGATTTTTGAAAACATGGATGGACTGCAAAAATCTGAAGATGGATCATCGATCCGGATCATAAACATCGTTTGAATTTTTGAAAATATGGATGAATCATCGACCCGGACTGAGAGATTTGAAGATGGATCATCGATCCGGATTTGAAATGGATGGGTCATCTACCAAATTATGAATCACCTTCGCTAATGGGCCGCTGACCCGTATTTTGACTTGAAATAAGGCTACTTTGACTGGGTAAACTTGTAAGACCATTTTTTAAAGATTCGAATTTTGACATTTCGAAATGTCGAGCACATTGATTGGCAAACATGACTCATGACTCGGAAATCTAACCCGTAATCAATATGGGTTTAGCTCGCTACTATAATCCGTAAATGTGTACGTGATCTTAATTCAACGTTGACTCGTTAGGGATAGAATTATAATTTGGCATTTCCGGCATGCGAAACATAACTAACTCCACGAAAATGAACGAAAAAGATGCAAACACGGACTGGAGCTTGTCTGACGCGCCAACCGAGGCCCTCTTGCGGCCGGTAACCCATGTGATTACAAGGTTTCAAGTTTCCTAATTCTGATATTATTAGGTTTCCAAATTTCACCACAATTGTGGGTTTCCTAAATCCAGATTTGATGGAATTTCCATATTTCTTCTCATGTACTCCTATATAAAGAGGTTGAAGCATGAGAAATATTCACAATTCTATTCCTTGTTTTTCTTGCTCCTTATAAATTTTGTTAGTATGAATTCCTTAGTAGCAGCTATGAAGGGATGGGCCAAAGATTTCACAACCCGAGAGACCCATGCCCTTATTGACGTGGGTTTGTAATAAATCATTACGTTTGTTCGGATCATCCCCCAACCTGCATTACTGGATGAATGTTTGAAGATGTGGAACCCTGTCCACCATGTCTTTGCTCTGCCGGAGGGAGAAATCTGTCCCTTACCTCAAGAATTCACCGTACGAGGGGGATGAAAGATAACACAAGAGCCAACTATCCCGAACTTCACTACTCCACACTGGGTTAAGAAGTATCATGAGTATTTGGGCTTATCTCGCAACGAGGCCCAAGATGTGATTGAAGGAGAAAAGGTGAAGTTGCTTGCTTTAGTACATTTCTTTCGAAATGCTTCCAATTCTTCTACTCTACACTGTCGGAGGACCTTTGGCCTCGTTATTCTACACCTTTACTGCTTCGAGGGGTGCTTGGAAATCCCGTCTTGTCGTGGACAAGCTAGGCTCATTTGGATTGTAGAACAAATGGAAAGGCATGCTAATCTGGCTTTGCTTATTTTGGCTGAGACTATTCGGGGTTTAGATGTTCGCAAGGCTAACCCAAATGCTCTTTTTACTGGATCGACCCGTCTTCTACAAGTCTGTCTTTTCTTTTCTTTCTTTTTCTCTTTTTCGTTTTTCTCTTTTTTCATTTTCCTTTTGCCACTGCCTTCATTCTTTTCAGCGGGCTTTTCGCCCCCGACTTCTTTCTTTTCAGTGGGCTTTTCATTTTTATTTT
>JAOWBH010167002.1:636-10866 GCA_028566215.1 Silene coronaria
TTGTTGTTATTGTTTCGTGTTGTTCTTTGCTGATTGTTTTTTTTTTTTTTTTTTTTTTTTTGCTTCATTGAGGGTCAATAACACGTGTGTGTAAATGGTGTTAATATCGGACCAGCCCACTTTCTAGTACCAAATTTGGCTCACCTGGCCTCTTATTGCTGTACTGATACATAGATTGGCCACTTGTTCCTTCTGGGTATCTATATTTGTATTTCATTCAAGATTGCTAGTGTTGCGGTTATTTCAGCCACAAGAAAATAACTTGTCGGTCTGGTTTTCGTATTTCTTCTTGAACTGTCCTGTTTATCTCCACTCTCAATTTATTGCAGAGAATGCACGACGTAATAGGCAGATCAGGAGAAGAAGACAAAAATGGGTGTGGGGATCAATTGTTACAGCGATTGCGCTTGGCAGTGCTGCATTGGCATGGTCTTCCCTTCCCAGTGAAAAAGGATCATCTTCGACCAAGCTTCCAGAAGCTTCTGAACGGTAATGAATTTCCTGTCACTACCGTATCTTCACCAAAAATTTTACAAAAATGTTAACCACAAAAGCTGGTGCTCTATTTGGTATCCTATTTTGCATAGGTATTTGCTATGCAGAATGTATAGTTCTTGAAATAATTTGATTGCTTTGGATTACCCTCCCCTCTGGCTACAGTGCTGCACTAGAATCATACTAGATACTAGGATATCCAAGAGCGCTCGCTCGAGTTTTGATCTTATTTCTTGTGGCCTTTTTTTTTTATACATAAAAGGGCTAAATTTTTGATGCTCAAGAATCAGCCATTTATACTAATGATTAACTTAGCCTGGTTTTCAGATGATTTATTGAGCATAAACTTCATTTTTCCTGGTTTTTACTTATTATTAAATTGATCTTAACACTTTTCCCTTGTTTTGTTTGCAATTACGAAGTAACTTGGAGGGAAATCATGGAATCCATTTTCCTTCCTTCGAGATAAATTAATTTTTTTCAACATAGGACATATTTGGAGCGAGAAATCTCTCCCTCCACTCAGCTCCCCTTCCCTCCAACTCCCACCCCGTTCATTCATTTGTGAGAGAATGATGGAGTAGAAGCGAGAAATATTCTGGATTTGTTTTTTATTTGCCTACATGCGTTTGAAAGTATACTTGGGTTGTTTATGCGAGATACCCTTGTTCTGTTCTTGTATGAAAACTGTCGCTGCATAAAAATTTACTACATGGCGACAGATATTAGCATTTGCTGATCACATATTATCTGTGCTCAGCTTTTCTCCCCTGTTTCATAACTTGCATTGCTTGATATTATTATGAAGTAAACTTGATTCGAAAACTCTCCTTTATCGGTTCCATATTTTTAGCTTATTCAAGGGAAGGAAAAGGTTAAATTTTCGCGGTGTTTGTCAAGACAATGAAATCAAAGTTGACCTTTAGATGTTGCATACTCTATCTCTGTGAATTCAGCGCATAGAGAAAAATCGAAAATTGGTCTAAAGAGTGCAGGAGGCTTGGAAATTACAGATTTCCTTTCTGCATTTATTTTAAGAACTAGTGATGGAGCTAAAATGGCATTTGTGATGGTCTAATTGGCCGTTGCTTGAAAGTTGAAATGTGGTTTGGAGAATGAATCAGTCCCGTAGAAAATTCATTGAATAATTTTCATTTTAAAGTGATTACTTATAACATGTTATGTCGTTCTGCGCTCTATTATAGTTAAATGACATGAAGACTAATTTGTATGAGTATAATTTTTCAGGAAATTTCACGCATTGTGCTTAATTAGGCCTTACCCAGTCTAAGGTTAGGTCAGACCACCTGCTTCTTTGAGGACGTAAAAGTGGTGTTTATTTTAACTTAACGGGAATCGAACCCTTAATTTTATGGTTAGAACTTAGAAGATGGAGTCTCACCATTGGGGATACATGGTGGTGTGAAGGTAGAAAGAAGTTGTCGTCATTATGTGGCCAAATGAAATAGTATCGAGTGGACATTGTGCACATGGTCTCGTAAGGAGGGCATTAATTAGTAGCATAGCAAGGAAGGGTATTTAGGCGTGTGTTTGTGTGTGGGCATGATATCATAGCAAGGACTATTTAGGCGTAAAGGTAAAGGAAGTTGAGATGATGAGAATGGTATTCTTATTCTAGGAAAGAATGTGAAATAATGTAGACAAGGTCATGACTCACGAGGCATGTCCGTTGGTAAAGTAAAGATGAATTTGTGCCGCATTTTACGCCACTTCACTCTTCTTTCTCAATTTCAGTTCACCTTAAAGTAGTAAACATGTCCCTCTACTCTTAAATCTTCATTCAATTACGGGGTTGCTCTTGCATAACTCCCGCATTTGATGAAATCATAACTCCTTGAATCTATTCTCTACCATCACAATTGTGTTTTTTTGCGCACTAAGAACCCCTTTTAAATCGCTTTATATAGTTATTTTTTCGGATCATTTCATTGATTAAAAATTAAAAATTATACATCTATAGAAGATAGAAATACATCAAGTTCATTGGATATAATTCTACAAAAATCGTATAAAAAAGACTCATCTTCAAATCTTGTTAAATTTTGAAGAGAACCGATTATCTTCGACTTGATAGAGTGTCATCGATAATTTGTGGGGATCCCCCGTAATACCATATAACAAACCATTAGAGTACAGATCTTCCAAGTTCCGATAATTCCTGGCAGAAATAACGTAAATTTTATAAAAGACAGACAAAACTCATCATAGTCATCAATTGATGAGAACAAACTCTTTTAACGAGATGGCAAAAGCTCTCTTCACGAGAGGACAACCGTTTTATCATTAACAATAAAGAGAAACTAGTGTTTTGAAAAGAAAATTAGAGCCTATCAACACCAAATTGATGATTGATAGCCCATCATTAGGGGATTATTAGGGTATGACATGTACTTCACCTGGATTAAGGATCCGAGTATGATTCTTAACCTAAATTAACCCGAATAAATATGATCAGAACAATTATTTATTTTTGCAAACTAACCATTATCTCTAAAGAACTTAATCATTTTAAAGTTAAAATGACCCGAATCAAAAGTTACCCGAGTGACCTGAACTTTTGCAAATCCAAAAATTAACCTGATCCATTTAACTATTTTGCCAAATCTAAATAACTCTATATAGAATGAGAGAATTTCATTATTGCACTTGTTCTAAAGACACTGGCGAATTAACGAGTCGAACCGAGTTCGATTTTGACACTGCTCGACTTGTGCTCATGAAACAAAAATCGAGTTCAAGCCGATCTCAAGCTTGCCCGAGCTTGAAAAATTTAGGCTGAAAGGCATGCTCGCGAGCTTTAACCCGATTTCGAGTTTAACTCGAACCTATATATAATTGTTAAGTTATGTTTTTCCTTTAAATTGTTTAAATATCAGTATTTGGAGATTACATATATAAAAATATTGAACAAATCAACATTTGATATGGTTATAAATATTATTTTAACACAAAATTTCAAGTTGCTAGCGAGCTTTTCAAATTGAGCTAATGCTTGCTCGGCTAACCTTGCCAAGTTATCGAGCCGAACCGAAGCTCGACCGAAGCTTACACAAGCCAAACTTTAATCGAGCCGAGCTCAAGTTGCCCGCGAAACTGCCTTATTGTTATCAACCTTATTGGCGACATATACAACAACCGGGGGAAGTTCATCTCCAGTAGTAGGCTCTTTCCAGTACTTCCAGTACTTACTGAGGATCCGAATTTTATTTCGGAACGATCTAATTGTCCACTATTTTGAAGAGGCGACATAAACTAATAATATTATATTGTTATATTAGAGGAAATGGAAGGAAATAGAGAGAATGTAATAGCATCCCTCCATCACAATCTAATCACAAATCAAGAATTGCAGATTCTGGTGGGGCAAAGAAAAAGTGGGGACGCACATGGTGGTTATGAATATCGCAAATTAAGGCCTCAAGTTACGTACCGCGGGGTCTATCAAATTAGTGATTTGTGTGAAACCAAACTCGGAGGCTTTTGAAAGTCGGGGTTTCCTTTGCACTTTTTCCGGTTTTATTTTGACGTCCTTTAACTTCTCTAACTGCTGATGTTAATATTTAACGCAACTTCTGACTTTTGCTACATTTTATTATCTTATTTGTTTGTTATTTTCTTCTACACTACCACCTATTTAGGCCTTTTAAGTTGGCTATTATCAAATACTCAAATAGTCAAATCTCTTTAGGCAAATACTCTTTAGTCCTTGCCTTGCTTGAAATGGGTTTGAAAATTGGGACGTTAGGCACTCAACTACTTGAAATTTCAAACAATAGTACCAACAAAAAGTACATCACTAAATTAGTAGACTGCTATCAAACCTTTTTTTTGTTTTTCTTTTAAATCGTACTAAGAAGTCTCTTAAAATGACGTTGTGTGTTAGACACTTCGACAATGTTAAAATGTTATCGAGATAGCATTTTATATAAGGAATTGTTTGGTTACCCTCCATAAACACACATGAATTACAATTCATGTAATTTGTAAAATGAGTGAGTTGTTTGTTTACCTCAAATCACATGAATTGAAGTTTCATATGAAAGAAGTTGCTTACTTAACCATAGGTAAGTGAGAACTCCAGTGAAATTCACTTACTCACAATCCAACCAAACAACTTTCTTCCATTTCATGTGAATTGTTATTTACTTGGAACTGCAATTCCTATTTCGAATCAATCGACCCATAAGAGTTTGTTTTTAACTAACAATTACATTTAAGAAAAATTCTCACAATAATTTACTTATATCCCTAATGTTGGTATTTAACATGTTTTTTGAGCGTGGAGTTAATTTCATACTCCCTCCTATATTCACTATAATCTTCCATATTTCCTTAAACGGATTATTCAGGTTTTCTTCCCCTTTCCTTTTTTGGTAAGTTTTTTACCTCTACAATGACCATTTTATCCTTGCTACTTTTTGGTTTTTACAATTTATGCCACCCATTTATTTCCTAACCCTAACATTTACCCAACTAATTAACACAACCCATTAACACTAATCCTAACCCAAACACTAACCCAGCCCACTTACCACCTAACCCTAATCCCTCCCGCCATATTTAGCCCCTCCTAAGCAGAAACCCTAGAATCACTCTCTCTCTTCCGCCATTCTCTCGAAGCTTTCTCTCTGTAAATCTCTTTCATTTTCTCTCAAAATCTCCCTAAGTCTCAAAGTTAATCTTCTATCTCACCACTGATCTTAACATTCTTACTCTCCTCCCTCTCAATCATTCACCATGTCGATGGATTTATATTTAAATCGCCATAAATTTGAAATTTATTTTCATTTTTCTCCAGATCTGAGTCATCTTGACTCAGATGTTGAAGACGGTCCTTGTTTGTTCAACAACTCTGCTTATTTTGTTGGGTTTGATGAAGTTTGTGAGGGTGAGAAGAGAAATGATGTTGGTGACATACTCGTTTCTGATTCTGGTGATGAAGATCTGGTAAAAGCTAGGCAAGAGATGGCGGAGTTTCTGAGGGTTGATGTTGAACGAAGGATGAAGAAGATGGCTGAGACAAGGGAAACCCCAGAAGAAAAACGTTGGTTTTTGACAGAACTGGCCAAATTTTTTCCTATGTTTGGCCTTGAACTTGAAGATGGCGAGGGTGTGATGGGAGATGAACTTGTTGACGTCGCTGGTTATAGTCAGGATATTGTTCCTGACACGTACGACTCAATGGACACTGTGGTTCCTGACACTTATGAGAATGTTAAGCAAGAATATGAAGTGTTAGAGGCAACGGAAGGTCTACTTACTGCATCCCTCTTTCTCAATTTATTTCTTGCTTTCTTTTGATGACTAGTGATGATTAATTAGCATGATTGGGATTGTTTTCATTCCTTTGTTGTTGTTAATGCTCAATGACCCCGGTGAGAGCATTACTCAGTCATGGATGACACAATCCATGCATTACGCCACCACAGTTTTCGTGATGAGGCTATGCAAGGATTGTGTTGCCTGGTATGTTCATTAACCAAACTTAGTAGTTGAAGTCTGACATTAACAGCAAACATCCTTAACATTTCATTGAAATAAATTTGCCCAAAATACTTAATTAACATGTGGAAAGTTACTGATTATTGCAAAAAACTGTCTGAACTGTCTTCACTGCATGCCGTTCTCCTTCATCTGTGATTGTCTGTACTGCGTAGTTGATTGTCTGAACTGCCTGCTGTCTGAACTGTCTTCACTGCAAAAAATAAGTGCATCACTGTGGTCAGAACTGCTGCATTCAAAAAATTACTTGATTGATTGTCTTCACTGCATGCTGTCTGAACTGTCTTCACTGCAAATAATTACTGCATCACTGCTGTCATTTATGCTGCGTCCAAAAAATTACTTGCTTCATTGTCTGAATTGCATGCTGTCTGAACTGTCCTCCAACTGATGTCATAACTGCTGTGTACAAAAAATGACTGGTCCAAAAAGTCGCTCGCCATTTTTGCTATACTTACATACTGTGTAATCTACTGGTCTAAACCACCTGCACACATGTTAATGTAGAATTGCTGTTCTCCATCAGCATTTTGTACTGCATTAGGAAGAGCATCATCTGTAGTAATGTTACCAACAGGTGAATTTTCACCTGTTGGTTCATTACTGCATCCAGCCTCCTCTTCTGAACCCACCTGCATCTGAACTTCTGAAATGTTATCTATACCACTGAGTGATTCTACTAAATCACTAATTGCACTTTCATGACCAAGGTTTTTTACATATCTTATGCACTCTAAAACAAGTTCTGTTTCAACTGATAAATACTCAGGTAGTAAACCTTGTGATGCTAATTTAGACTTGTGCATATGAGGTATAGGGTAGTCAAGTCCACCTTTGAGTGACATAATTTCCACCATACATGCCTGCAATGTGATGAAAACATAGGTAAGCCTAATTGCTTCCATTTCTGTAAATGCTTTAATGGTATTGTCAACAAGTTCTGACAATACATTAGATTTCTTTTTTTTGTTGAAGAGCCTGAATGGCTCTAAAAAAGCCCAAATCCAGTACATTTAAATCAGGGGAATTTGGTGGTTGATGACTAAATTGAATATTCCACCCATCTGCTATGGCAACCTTTCTGAATTCTTCATCTGCATTTGTTATATGGGGTCTTGCATTATCTTGCTGTATCAGAATATTTTTGCTGTAGTTAGCTGGCCATTTTGCTTTAATAGTAGGCAATACATTGTTAATCAACATTTCTTTTGTGACTTGCTTAGTAATTGACTCTATACACTTTGTTTCTAAGGTCCCAACACCTCTGTTTTTTGATTTTATTTTAGCTGGTACCTCCATTACGAATGGCCATATACCAAGTTTTCCATCACAAAGTACTTCCTTGTTTGGCCCATATTTAGGTCGTGATACAGCACACATGAACATAACTTTACTTATGGATCTTTTTGATTGCACACATCTATGAGGTCTTCTTTCCTTTTTACCAACATAAAATCTTTGACGTGCTTTTGTTATGGAAAACCATTTTTCATCTATGTGAATTACATTGCCTTAATACTTAAAAACAAATTATTTTGTGTTTTTATCATATTCAAGATGTGAAAGACAATAAATTAAACGATCAAGTTTGTTCTTATCTGACAAAAGTGGCTTGATTGCATTTGTATATGAGTTAATTAGGTCTTCTTTAACCCATCTGCTTATTGTTGATTGACTAACACCCAACCCTTCACTAACTTCATGCTGAGTTGTCCTCTTTCCCATTTCCAGACTCTCTAACTTAGTAATGTCAAAAGCGAGTCTAGTTGACATTCTTCTACCTTTGAGCTTGCTGTTGACATTGATACCTTGGCCTGTAGCATGCTGTTTCTTGGCTTGATTCCAAATGTCTGTTACTGTCTTTCTGCAAACCTCAAATTGTGCTGCTATTTCTGACATTGAACCATATTTTGGTTTTTCATTGCTGCTTTTTTCTGGCAAAAGATGACAGATTCTTGCTCTTTCTATGTTATCCAGATTTTTTATTTTCATTTATTGAGAATGTTTTTTTGCATTTATGAAATGATAAGAAAGTTGTTATTTGGCTGTATGTAAGTAAATGAATTCTCAGAAAGATGTCCTTTTCTATTTATACCCTACATGAACTTTCCACATTGTTTGAGTAAATTTGAGCGCAAAAATGAAATGTTTCTGAAATTTGACTCCACATTTGAAATTTGGTGCCAACTTTTCAATTAAGGCAACTTGCATTGAAGTGACTTTTTGAGTGACTTTGACACTTTGGTTTTGGTTCAAGTATAGCCAAATTGGCTGAAAAAAAAGGATTCTCCCATCATCAAATCTGAAGTCCTCTAATCCTATTTTAATATCATTTTTATTTTGGGTTTTATGTTCCTTAATTAGATGAAATTTGTTAGGAAGACGCTAATCTGATGTACTTTAATTAATTCAACAGTTTATCATTAGTAAATGGAGGCATGTCTCTATATGTAATGGTTGTTAAACAATCTTGTTTTGTAAAATCTCTGTTAATTGTGCTGACAATGAGCCTTATTAGCTGCTGTAAATGGGACGATTTTGTTTTTGGAGGGAACAATTAACTTCATGCTTTATCTAAATGTATTACTAATGATTCAACCCTCTCTCCAATCTACAAACCCCACCAAAGTTCTTTATTCATTGTTTACTCCTTCCCTAAATTCTTGTGCCCTTCAACAGGGGAAGAAAATAGAGAATATGAGGGAGTATAAAATTAGATTTTGGACATAAAGTAAGAGAGTAAAGTAAGGATCAGAACTTTATAGTTAATTGCAAATTTCTCGGAATCACGCAATAAATAGAGATTTATGCATATACGATTCCAAATATAGATGCTTCATATTTGATCATTCATTCAAAAGTATGTTCAAAACAATACTATTATACTCTATACGAAATATTAGCATTTCCTAATTCAGGTAAAAATAAAATATAAACAAACCATTTTAAAAAATATTGTGGGTTATAGAATAGTATATTTCATGGAAAACAAAAAATAATAATTTAAAGGCTTGAAAGCATTTAAATTACAACAATGAATTGGAGAATAAAAATCGGTTTCTAACTATTTAACAACCATACTAAATATTTATTATGCATATTATAATACTATGATAAGATCAAATTGACATTTGTGCGTTGTATTTTAACACTTTAACTAAACAATTTAAAAAGAAAAGCCAACAAAAATGAAAGAGTCATTCAAACAAAAAAAAAAAATAGGTAAAGAAGATCCATAGCCATGATATTCAATCTCGTGCAATGTTATTGATATGTGAGTAAGTCATACTCTTGTAATATTAATACAGACACAAAAATACTAACTAATAAGATTATAATTAATTCAAAATATAATAAAAATAAAAAGAGAATCAATTAATTTAGTTCTGTATGTATACTTTTTTTCTTTTTTTTTGGGAAAGGTAAGAATATATTAATAGAACCCATCAACATTTTTGACACTAGAGAGTACACTCCTCTCTAGCTAGATACAATTTGGACACATCCTAGCTATCCAATCCTTAGCTCGTACAGAATTAACTACTATATGACCGCACTTCAGTTTCATCATCAACATTTCCTTCACCTATTTTACAAGGATAACAGGGATAGGAAGAACAGACTCTATTCGACATCTATTTCTAACAGCCCACAGCAGATACATTAAATGAGCAACAACAGCTGCCACCAGTTGTTTCATCATCAACGATTTCTCCCTTAAACCCAACCACCAGACTATAACATTCTGGATAGGTAAGCAAACCTGCAGCCAGTCTTATAGCAATTCCAGACAGCACCTACTATAGATGCATTGGAATAAAAGATGATTATGATCTTCCTCAGCATTGTCACATAGCAAACATTTATAACAAGTGATAATATGCATCTTCAAAAGCCTATCCTGAGTCAGCAGCCAAGACTGAGCCACCAGCCAAATAAAAAAGGAGTGTTTAGGTAATAACAGTCTATTGTTAATCCAGGGGAACCAAGCCACATCTTCCCCTGGCACATCAAGCCAAGTGTAGCCCAACTTAACAGTATACTCATTACCAGTCCTTCTCCAGTTCTCATCATATATCCACTGTTTAAGTTGGTTTTTAACCCCACAAATTCTTCTCCAAGCGTAGCTAGTATTTGTTGGTTTCTTAAACCTCTAATTAGACTTTCTAATTAGTTTACATATTAACTCTTTAATAGTTTTATGTATGATCT
>JAOWBH010167013.1:0-10866 GCA_028566215.1 Silene coronaria
GGGTTGGGCAGTTAGTGGCGCAGGTTAGTGGAGTGGAGGGAAATGAGGAGAGGGAAATGAGGAGAGGGAGTGTGTGGGAGAGGTTTGAAATGTTGGAAAAAAAACTGAAGGAAATGTGTGAGGGGAGGTGGAGGGATTTATAATTTGTTTGATTTAACATGTTGCCTATTTTCATAGCACAAATTCTTATTTGTGACGGAAGGTATCCGTCACTTATTTGTGATGGAAGGTATCTGTCACTTATTTATGACGGATACTATATTCCCTCACAAATAACTCATTTGCCTTGAGTGGGGAAGCACATGGGGGACTCTCCTTTGTCTCATCTACCCATTTCCTCTCACAAACTACTCGTCGCAACCCGCGACCCGTCGCAAGCAAGACTTACTGTTTCCATAGACATGGCACACGGGTTAATCAGGTGATTCAAGGGCAATTTTAGATTTTAGATTTGTAAGATATTGAGTCCGTAATTTTAGGATCAGATCATTCTCGGGTTATCCATGATCAACTTATTATGGATAAAATAATCCGTGTATAACAATAAATATTCGGGTTGGGTTATATTAGATCAAGTTATTCGGCTCGGCCCATTTTTATCATGGCTACGGACTACCTATTGGTGTGATGGTATTCATAAAAGACGGACCGATATCGGTTTTAAAGTTAAAACAAGTCAAATACTCTGTAAAATAAAGATTGAACAAAGGCAAAAATATGTCGGATTATCACAAAACTTGTTTCATCTGCTTAAATACTCGTATGATACTATTTGAATCGTTTTAATCTATAACGGATATATTTATTTTAAGAGAGATCAACTGATTTATTTTAGTCACACCCATTTCTCCACTCTACAACCATTTTAAACTTTAAATTGTTACCCACCTTGAATAACCTATTCGATACTTGAACTCAATACCTGAGCTTAACCGATCCTGTGATGAATCGAACCACCCAATCTAATATGACCCCACCCGGATGTTTATACACTGATTATTTATTTATAAATAGTAACTTGGTAATAGTGGGTCCGAACTCAAAATAACACGGTCTTACTCAATCTGACCAGAACTCTTAAAAATCGAAAATGCCTAACCCAATCCAATCAACCCGTATATCCGAGTTTATTTTCATGAGACCGTTTCTCATTAGACTTACTCGTACACTTGAATATAGTTGGATGTTTTTGCTTTCCTTAATTTGGGGGCGCAGGAGATTGGATGTGAGCCGTATGGGGAGGGAAAAGAGGATAAGAGCCGTTAGATGGAGGAGAGGATGAACGGTTGTGAAGGGAAGGTTGGAATGTTGGATCTCAGATTTTCAATTTCTTACTCAAAATTAACAGAGGTGTTTCTGCCACCACTTTTTCATGGCTTCACTATGCCTGTCCCGGCACGTGCTTCCTCATCTTTTTTTGTTTTCCTTTGTATATTTGTGCTAGGCTTTAAGGTTAAGCTTTCAGGTACGGGTGTCTCAAAATGAGTGGAGACCCTCTACGTCGAATTTTCTATTGAATTTTCTAAATAAAACTCGTAAATTCAATGATCAAAATCGGAGGCCCGGTTTCCGCGCTCGTGACTGCACATGACCTTAGACGCCCCTGTTTTCAAGAATTGACAAAAAAAAATGGAGTACTTCTCTAGTTCTTCGATCTTGATTATTTGTTTAATATCTTGTTAAATGGAGAAATTTTAAAGGTCAATAAATTATAATGAGAACTGATGAGAGTGTTGTCCATGTTCTTTTCAGATATATTTTGGTTTTACTTCAGTTCAATTTAGATCGAGTTAGTTCAATCTAGGTTAGCTCAGCTCACTTCCGTTCAGTTCAATTCAACTTCTTTCAATCCAAAAAATCAAGATCTTAGATTCACGTTGTAAGAATAGCTAACACCAATTGAGGGTATGTTGGAATATCAGATACGAGTAATATTTTATGAATAGTTAGTTTGGCAAAGTTTTAAATTGCGATAATATAGTACTCCGTATAAGATTAAAGTATGGTTAACAAGTACTTAAATTAGCTGACATTCATAATTTTCATATCTTGGATTCTATTTAATTATCCGTTTTTTTATTTACGCGTGATTACTATTTTTGAACATTAATTAATTTTGCTCTTAATGTATAAATCAATGACTTCTACATTTGCCCAAAAAAGAGGATGTAAAGAAGTGGAAACATAACACACTACTTTATTTGCAATTTTTGCTTTAACTCAGAAAATCAAACAAAAGATATTCAACATGTGATGCATGAAATGAGATCATGCTCAACCAATCTAAAAATGGTAATTAATTTGAAATAGATTTAATAAAATCCTTTTTTTAGAAAAGCTATTTAACTAGGATTTGGGAAATAAATGAACGGCCTTGATTATTTTTGCAGCTGATTTGGAGGGTGATCCAAATGTTTAACATAGTTTTGTATTCATTCATGATATGGTATCAATTAATGTCACTTTGAATATGTAATCTCAAGTTGAGTTTATTTATTGTACACACATTTATGGCTTGGATTTATTTGTTTAATTTATAGTTTTGATTGGCATCTTATGAACTATATTTATCACTCTATTTAATTCTGATATTGAACATAACTGAACTAAATAAAACTAAGTAAATTAAACTGAATAAAACTGAGCTGAATTGAACATAGTTAAGATAAGAATTAATTTGAATAGAGCTAAATACTAGTCATTTAAGTTGAACTAAATGAAGCCGGATTGAACTAATCTAAACAAAATATAGTTGAACGAAATTGAAGTAAACTGAAATTAAGTCAAATAGAGCAAAGCCTAAGTCAGCTAATAATACAGGTCACTCGGAAACCAATGACGTTGTATCAACTGTAGAGAAAAGTATCGACGTCTCTAGCCAGTTTATCATAACTGTTGAATCTTCAGCACCTTATTATTAATTTACCTTGTCTTATATAAGATCGTTAAAATCGTATTATACGTCTTGTTTGACAATTTGTATAACTAATTATCAAATCTCATTCTTCTCATAACCATTGATTTATCCAACAAAAGAAAATAAACATTAGACTAACAAATGAAGAAAGTGAAGCAAGTAAGCTAACTTTTGAACCAAAGTGTAAGTTAAAGGACCAAGTCTAGTGGTACATTCTTGTTCAAAATTGAGTGTTATTGTTGGACAAATTCTAGTCTTTGGTTTCAAAACATTTAGTATAGTATGCCCATATCAAAGGCAACTCAACTCCCCAATCAATATTAGTTGGCCAACTATCTGAATAAATGTCCTTGCCTCAGGATGTAGTACAAGAAACCCTTTGAATAAAAGGGTCAGAAAATATAGGGAAGGGACTAGTCAACAATCCACATGACTAAATTGTTACTACATTACATTTGATTAAATACGTGTATATATATAAATTGGACTGAACAGAAGGAATACAACATACCGAGTAATGGCTAAATTGTTACTACGTAATACTGCTCCAAAATTAAGTTGTAATATATGGATTACATATAAATAAATTACCATCTATGATTTACTATCTATAATTTTTTTTCCTCCAAAAATTGTTACGAGTACTAAATTACTAATTATGATTTTCGTTTTCACAAAATGGTATACCTAATATGATCCTGGATATGTACAAGTAATTTTTACGGAAATAGATCCTCTCCATTTCCTCTCACAATCTCTTTAAATAATAATTTTTCATTTCACTCCTATTTTCCTTTGTTTTTATATGTAAATTTAGAACTGTTAAATGTTGTCAAAATACGATCCGAACCATTAATAAGTACTTGCCTCTCCATTTCCTCAAAGGATTTTTACATGCATGATTTCCTGCAAGTTTTAGTTAATTAAAATTGTAGTACAAGTAAAACTAGTGATAGTCAAATTTGGTTTGACGACATGAATATATACAGTTCCAAAGACAAGAAGGTTCTTTAAAGGGGACAAGCACAAGATTTGGTAAATAGGAGGTGTTCTCTTATTTCCAAGAAAAAAATCTCACGCTCCATCTTGTATCAGGATACTGTATTTGTTTTTTCTCATGTAAAATCAAATAATTAACCTAAAACATGCAAACTCGACCTCAAACTCGACATTTTATGAGGTTATCAACCTCTTGTAAATTAAAGCTGGTTATGGGTTATCCCGTCCATTAAACTCATTTTTCCGATCCATATAAAAAGCAGATTGGACTGTCTTTTCGGAAATTTACAAAGGCTTGGCCATTCACCCGTCCGAACTATTAGCTCGCTCATCTGTAGGTGAAAAATCTGTGTGCACCTTGCCCTTGCCTGTGTCCGACACAAGTCCACATTTAGTCACCTCTAACATAAACCCGATCATTTTGCAAAATTGTCACAACCTTCTCAACTATTCGTGATGCACTTGTTACATGTCAATCATTTATCTCAATTTTGTATCTCTGTAATACAACCTTTTTTTTTACGTATACATGACATGTCGATAAAAATAACAAGACGCACAATATGTTTATCATATTTGATCTAGCAAAAAGAAAACACAAATTCTCATTTGCAATGGACGATGTCCGTCACACGTTTGTAAGGGCACTAGCAATAAAGGTTCATCAAAGGTTTGTATGATGATGTGTACAATATTTTAGAGGTTCATAAACAAACCTCGCTATTATTGGACATGAGTGTTGAGGTTTATGGATGAGAGGGGTTACAATATAGTATACAGGTTTATGTTTTTGATTGTATGTTATAGTGGCTCCCATGAAGAAAATGTGTATGAGGTTTGTGTACATTTGAGATATTTGTCTATTATTGCGTAGAGGTTTTTGTTTGAGGTTTGTACTTTGGGTGATGTACTATAGAACAAACCTCATTTGAGTCATTTGAGGTTTGTCTATTACTAGTGCCCTAACGGGTCAAGTAAAACCCACATAGGTAGATAATTAAGATAAGACAAATCATTTGCGTCTCCCTATACAATTTAATTTTTGTTTTATCTACCCTTATGTTTGATACTTGATTCATCATAAATTTGTGCCGGATAATCCATCACAAGGGATACTTGCCGAAACCAAAAAAAAAAAAAAAAAAAAAAAGTTTGTGTAGTATCCTCCTTGAACCTCAACTAGTGCTATAGGAAAATAATTGCAGTCATGTCCCATTTCCAGGAAACGAATTGACCACACACAGGTCACACACTGTACCTCTTCATCTTACTTAACCCACTAGTACTCTAGTACGGGGTACTTTCTGAGAGCACAAAAACAACAAAAGGAAACACCAAACTATGTTCTATTCTATATTGCGATTTGCGAGATACAAAATTTTACTTGTGATGTCCCTACTCCTTACCTTGTAACGACTCACACCTAATTTAAATAATGTTAAAAATAAAAGGGGTTCTGGGACGTCACCAGCTCGTAACCATCACAAGCAACGACGAGAAAATCTTCTGTTTTCATGATAACGTAATAATCTTTGGATCGTCATCGAGCCACGCCGTTATATACTCTGCCACTTGTGAATAAAAATGACAAGAAAATTTCATCTATTACTGTAAATTAATATTCTCACAAACAAGTGGCATAATACATATCCTCTTTGGCGTTATCATCCCTCTATTCTTTCCAACTAACACAAGTGAGTAAATAAAAACTAGAAATATATTTTTACCACAACTTGGGTAAATTATTATTATCAAATTCAAGTTGTGCTCATTACGCATCACTTGCTAAAATCTGGCATCATCATCTTGCAAATAATGTCAAAAACATCAACAATAATTCCTACCAACCTTAATCACATGTAAAAGTTTAACAGAATGATGAAACATGTTTGCCCTCTTTGATTACTACTCCGTCCGATTCTGACTTCTTAAAGATTTTCACTTTCTGTGACGGGAATTTCAATAATCGTCAGATTTCAGATAATCGGATTAAAGTACAAGTACACTAACCTAAACTCTTTTCAGTTTTTCCTTCATGCGCTTCACAGCAGCATTCAGGGTTCCTTCATCCTTGCAGAAGGTAAATCTCACCAAGTTCTTCCCCTCTTCGGGATTCAAATAGAAAACACTTGTCGGGATTGCTACAACTCCAACTTCCTTGATTAGATATTCGCAGAATGCTACGTCGTCTTTTTGGCCGAAGGGAGTGTGATCTACCATTACAAAGTAGGTCCCGCTTGACGGGAACACCTTAAAACCCGCCTCAACTAACCCTTTCACTAAAATGTCCTTCTTAGCCCTGTAATCCCTTTTCAATTCCTCAAAATAGGAGTCAGGTGCTCGTAAAGCAGTAGCCGCGGCATACTGCATTGGAGTGGAAGTAGCGAAAGTGAGGTAAGAGTGGGCTTGCTTCACTCCCCAGATCAAATGAGGGGGTGCTATAGCCCAACCAATCTTCCACCCGGTTAAGGAGAACGTCTTCCCTAGGGAATTTAGGGTGACGGTACGCTCATACATACCAGGAAGAGAAGCCATGGAAATATGATCCATTTCAAAGGTTAACTTATCATAAACCTCGTCAGTGAAAACCAAGACATCATTCTCAATGCAAAGGGATGCGATAAACTCAAGTTCTTCTCTGGTGAACATTTTTCCGGTCGGATTATGAGGTGTGTTTATAAGGATGGCTCGTGTGTTTTTCGAGATTGTAGACTTGAGTTCTTCAAGAGGGACAGCAAAGTCCGGTGGACGTAAGGTGATTCCTTTGACTTTGGCACCAGCCATAGAAAGTGTGGCTTCATAAGAATCATAGAAAGGGGCAAACAGGATTACCTCATCACCTGGGTTAATTAACCCTAACATGGTAGCAGCAATGGCTTCTGTGCAACCTGAGGTGACCGTTATTTCCTTTTCAGGGTCAATTGTTAGACTAGTGTCTTTCTTGAACCTTTCGGCCACGGCAATGTTGAGGTCAGGAACTCCATAGCCACGGGCGTATTGGTTTTTTCCTTCATTAATGGCTTGGATGGCTGCGGCTTTTACAAACTCCGGTCCATCAAAATTGGGGAATCCTTGGCCAAGGTTAATGGCTCCATGCTTGATGGCTAGCTGGCTCATCTGAGTGAAAATTGTAGTTTTGAACTTCTCCAAACGCTTTGCAACCTGTGAAGTGTTCAAAACTTTTGGTTAAATGAGAATAATACACTGAAGATTCCCACAACTCAATTAGGTTATTAAAATGAATTCCAACAGTTGAGTGAACCCAAAAATGAAAACTAGCTTCATCAATTAGGAAGTATTTAAAACTGAGTAAAATGACGGTATGTTTGCATTGAGATTCACACAACTCAATTTGGTTACTACCAAGAATTCCAACAATTGGAAGTGTGGAACCATAGACGGAAACTAGATTCTGGGGCGAAGGAGGTTGAGTATACGGTGTAAAGTAAAAGACAACCAAATTGAAATAACATGAACACAAATACAAAGTTAAAAAGTCTCCCGAAGATTGAACAAAACTGAAACATCTTAAGATTATTACAAGGAAAAGATAGGCTACATATAACGGTCTGAAGTTTTTAAACTAGGAAACAATCAAGCCTGCAGGATATGTACTTTCATGCCCCTGTGTTTCAACTGGACGAACATGCTCCAACTTCGATAGAAAACATATTCAAACTCGCAGGTTCACAATACTGACCTTAGAATAAGTGTTTAACCATGAATGCAGGTTGGGTTTGCCTCATTTCATGAATGTTTTAGCAAGACATATAACTTCTACAATGGTGATAAGACTATCAAAAATATCAATGGTTCAACTCACTAATAACATCACCAGCAAACAGCGAGAGTTAAGACAGCTTCCTTGAGCCCGATGTCAATACTTTATTATCAATTAGGTGTGTAAAATTGTCAATTGAGGACCTATATCCAGGTTGATTGTCGCTGGCAGATGACAGCTTGAATCATGAAGGGCAGCCTAGTGCACGATGGCGGCCCCGCAAGGTGAGGGTTTGGGGAAGGGTCACACCATAAGGGTGTAATAAGGGCAAGCCTTCCCATGCCATTTAGGCAAGAGGCCGTTCCAAGGACCGTCACTAGGCAAGAACAAAAACATAATCACAGTTGTGGACTTTAACGTATTTTTTTCTAAAAAATCCTAATAGTTGTCACAGATCACAAGAGTACGCTGGCAAATGATCTATGATACGAATTAATTTTTCAATTCCCCAAGTATAGCCTAGATGCTAAAACTTTCAATGGAGTCAAACCTCTACTCATAGCAGTCAATGACCAAAAAAAGATGACAAGCAGAAAATTAGCCAGTTATATGTCAACTATTTCTATTGACACAGCGTTGTGGTATGAACTGCACCCATAAATTAAGATGTCTCCACTTGGTTATCGGCAATAACCTTATATTTATCCACTACTATCAACATACTCAGACTACTAGAGTAACATTAAAAAGACAACTCCGAGATCAGGATGTAGTTACTAGTTAGGGTATGGTGAATCCGTCACAAACTACCTAAACTCTCAGAAGAGGACTAAAACGGATTCATATACTTAAGTCAACACATAAAACAGTAAATTATTCTAATGATATACAGACGCCAACTACTCAAGTGAGAAAGAAGTGAACAACAGCATACTCATCTGACTTATAAGAAAGATGGACCTAACTGATTAAGCCACTAATTTTAGCTCATTCAACACACCAACATTATATAATCCCTGACAATTGACTATCCTCACACACCAATCTGCGTATTGCTTACGCTAATCTCATCCAACAATACCGCAAGGCAAAGAACATCAAGACAGCTAAATACTGTAATCAGGTAAGCAGGGATTTTGAGCTGAGTACAGATTAACCGATTAACAATACTCCATAAATCATACCGAACTTGAGGTAAATCAAGAAACTCAACAAAAATCACGACGCAGATACCTAATAAAAAAAGACCCAAATACTGAACTAATAATGCACAAGTAATCAAGTCAAACAGTAAAAGCAAAACTAGATCAAATCATTAGAAGCATTTATCGAGAATTAGGCCATATTCTTTCGACTTAATTTCAGTTCATTTCAGTCAAAGCATGTCCTATAAGTTAGGTTCAACTAATTTTCGCACTTCAGTTTGGTGTTTAGTTCAGTTAAGAGAGTTTCGGTCGAAAAGAACAGGCCTTTACTCACTGACATACTTTTACATGAACCTACAAATGCAAAGATCGAATAAACACCAGTCTAGCATGCTAATGGTGATACAATTAAATACCCAATACAGAATCATTACACAAGTACTCAAATCAAACAATAAAAATACCCAATTACAAAACTACTAAGTCGCAATCATTTAATCAAAGGTAAACAAACGACCAGGACGGTCGAGTACTAATCAAGTGAAACAATACAAACAACACTAAAATCAGAATTAACTGATGCAGTATACAGACAGCAGACAGTCTCTCTTAAGACGGACATATCGACCAGTTTAAAAAACAAGAATTTGTGTACAGATAGTTACTCCATTAAATATCACCTGAACTGGATATTGGGGTTTCTGAGCAGAAGCATCATGATTCAAAGATGCCACCTTTTCAACAGGAGTAGTAGACATGGATGCTACAAATAAAGGGTAGTGATTAGATTTTGAAGAAAATGAAGAAATTTTGTCAATTTTTTTTGGAAAGTTGAAAAGGGTTTGAAGTTGAGGTTTTGATGAACATAATATAGAGGGTCTCAACATTTGAGCATCAGGGTTTGTCCAGGTACATTCCAATTTTGAGGTGATTTGCATTGGACTACTTTTTTTCGTGAGATTTCTTTGGTGTTTTTTGATTTGGTTTGGTGGGGAAACGAATTTGTGAAAGTGAGGTGAAAAATGCTCACATGTGTATTGTCCAATAACATGGGACAACCCTTTCTTATTAGCAAAATCTCATTTGTGACGGAAGGTTTCTTATTTGGGATGATTATAAACTTGAAATAATTTATACACTAATTATCATGTTTGTATTCCGTAGTAAACATTAGTTAAGCCTAGGGGTTTTCACTGTTTCAGAATCGGACTAGACTTGACCAGATTGCAAAGACTCGTGTACTGGACAACCTCATGTCCAAACCCCGGAGACCGCATTGGGTTAGGTGGGAACCCGGACCGGGCCAGAACTCTTTAGGTTCGGTTTTTTTCCGGATTTGGACCGGATGGGTTCCATGTTAAAGGTAATTTGAGGTTTTTTTACTTGGCCCAACGCAGACCGGGTCGGAGAGTGGTTACAAAATTTATGTGGACTCGGAGACCGAGCCGGGCCACCGGGATGTAGTCAGAACTGAATCTTAGGGGGGTCGAAATTAATCTTTTCGTCATCGACTACCTCAACATCTCTCTTAGTACATGTTATCAGTTTTCGATAAAACTTATCTTCTCAATATGTCTCAAAATGTATGAATAAAAAACAAAAAAATATTAAATGAGAATTATATGAAAATATTTGAAAATTAATAAAGTATGTGTATGGAACAAATAAAAAAATTGTGTAGGGTAGAAAATATTACACAGACAATCTACAACTCATGGCATAAACTGCTTCATTGAAGAAACAATCAAAGAAATAGAAAACCCACTAATGAAAGCTAAAATAATAGGGTCGGAAATTTAATAAGAACAAAAAAAAAACGCCTAGAAGCTCTGACGCTCTTTCTCTCTAAATTTTAGAGGGAGAAAATCCTCTAAAATAACAACAATTCCTTAAGAAATAAGGAATGTGTTTGAAATTTTTTTTTTTGATTAGGAAATAAAATTAGGTTGAACCTCTCGAGTAGGACCAACCTATCTCATCCTTTCGAATGAGGGAGGAGAGTGAAAGCCAATGACTTTCGACCCACCTCGAAGAAGAAGGACATGAATGCCCCAAATTGGCCATAAAGTCGGCTACTTTATTGG
>JAOWBH010167024.1:625-10866 GCA_028566215.1 Silene coronaria
CGAAAAAATAAGGAAACACGAAACCAGAAAAGCTCGAGGAAGAAGGAGGAACCAGAGGATAAGCAGCCCCTGGAAGAGGCGCAGCCTGCGCTGCGTCAGTTCCAGAAGGCGCATCCCCTGGTGCGTCCCTTCTCCGGCCTGTTCCTCTGCTGACTTCTTAGAAAACGTTTTAAAAAGGTATTTTAAATATGAAAAAGGTGATTATTTGGCATCTATGTGCCGTGAATAACAAAATACAACATAAATAAAATTATGAATTTACAAAATTGGGATTTACACCCTCAGACTTACATGTTAGCGATGCGAGATTTAACTAAAAACGTCTTTTTGTGGTAACTCGACTCGATTAATGTATGATAATGCCTTTGATTTAACAAAGAAGATAGTTGATTAAAAGATGTTGTTGTTTAAGCCGGTGTGTAGTGATCATCATATAGCCCATTGTAGAACTGATTGCAGAGGAACCATTGCTGAAACCCGTGATGAGGAATAGAACGTACTATCTTCTTGAAACGAACCCATGCGTCATGTAAATCTTCTGTGTTGGTTTGCTTAAAGCTAGTGATTTGACTTCTTAAAGCATTAGTTTTGGCTAGCGGATAATACCTTTTATAGAAGGCTAAGGCAAGATAATTTCAATCAGTAATTTCAGTAGCTTCTTTGTCTAAATCCCGGTACCACTCACGAGCAGCATCCGGTATAAAAAAAGGAAACAAAACCTCTTTTACCTTCTCTTGCATAACACCAGGTGCAAGAGGAATTGAGCAGCAGTAATCTGTGAAGATCTCCATATGTTTCCCGAGATCTTCATTAGAAGCACCTCCAAATGTATTCCGCTCCTCCAAACTGATTTAGGAAGGGCGAATATCAAAAGAACCGGTGGTAGCAGTATGGAGCTTAAATTCCTTAGGTATAGAATCAACTGTTGGCTCGAAATGAATAGATAGCTTTGGCATTATCGGTGGATTAACAACAACTGTAGCAGAAACTTCGGCAATATAGTCTCCGTAGGCCAAATCAAGTTTACTCAAGTCTTCTACTTGATGAATTTCCTTCCAAAAAATCTGTCTAGCTCTAAGGGTCTTCTTAGGTTTAGGATCAAATGGTATTAATTCGGACATGTGAGACCTGGGCATAAACAAAACTAAGAAATAAAATTGTAAGAACGGTCTCAAGGAACAAAGGTTCCCTGAGACAAAAGACAAACTAAGATAAACAAATAGAAAATCACCGTCTCCTTGGCAACGGTGCCGAAATTTGACAGGCTAATCGTATACCTACCAAAAATAACCAACTGGTCTCTAACGAATATATCTAGGAAAGTTTGGATCGTATACACAGAGAGAATAATATGTGTTCTAATTGCTAACTAGGTCTGTCTAGGTAACCAAATCAGTAGTTTGTTTGTATTTTAGATAAACTACAAGTAGTGAAGGTAAGAGAAGTAAAGACTAATAAAATGAGTCTAATAAATATAAAGAGAGGTAGATAGGATGTCGGTTCACCACGGTCTACGACGGTCAAAGGTAAGGGTCAAAGGTCGATCAAATTACAGTCTGAAGGGTAATTACTCAATCTGATTTACGGAGATATTGAAACCCTTTGAGGCTAATGAGTTCACAAATGTATAGAAGCACGATATAGAAGCATATGGAGTAGGAACTATCATTAGCCTTAAACAAGTCATGGTATTGAAACCCTTTCTCGATGCAAGCCTCGAATACTGGAATACGTCTTTTCATGTTTTTGCATTTCCGGGAGCTGAAATTTGCCCATTTCCCAAAGAGATAGCTGTTATGGTTGGGATGTAGAAAATGATCTAGCAGTACCACCTAGTTCCCAGGGGTATAAAAACAAATTTAGACATTTCTTAGACCTCACCCGAGCTGAAGTAGACCATCTTGTGACCTCAAAGGGTATGAGAATGTTCGAGTTTTTGGACCGATTCATAGATAGAAATGATCCTACTTTATCATATGCCACGAGACGTGGAGCCTTTGGATTTTGCCTCCTTCATTATATTTTCCGTGGGCATGTGGATAAGGATATGAGAGGTGATCCACGATTTCTCTCAATTGTCGAACAAATGGAGCTACGCAGGAGCCCAGCATGCTTGTATGTAGGAGAGACCATACTTGGTTTGGATAATCAGAAGGCCAACGGTGACTTACCATACCTTGAGAGTCTACTCATTTTACAGGTAAAGTGGACTACCTTTCTTTTTTCTTTTTTTTTTCTTTTTTCATTTTCGTTTTCTTTTTCTCTCTCTCTATTTTTGTTTTTCTATTTTTTATCGGTAATCGGTTGCTCTTTTGTAGATATGGCTCATGAAGAGGCTAAGACTAATCGAGCCTCCAGCTGACGTTCTAAACTATCGTCCCCGTTCCAATGTGATGAGGACTAGGTTCTTCAATGTCGAGTTCACTCGAATTTGCAATTATTGGGAAAACAAGTTGAAGAATGAGGGAGGACCCTTAGTCAGATGGATTATCCCTTGGTGGCGGTTGAAGGTGCTAAATGCAGTGTCATCACTTGACTCCACACAATCCGTTTGTGTACCTAGCGTTGAGTTCATGGTTAACATTTTCCCGGAGAGGCTTCTTAGGGAGGTTGGTTTGAAACAGATGATTCCGAAGCTTGATACTATGTTCCATACTGCTCTTGCTCATTCGTCAGAGATCTGTCGTGAATGGGCTATTTGTTAGATGCATAGAAATATATGGTATGTACCCATCCCTCCTGGTTCATTATGGGTGTCTGACTCGTATTGCCAATGGAACGAAACTAGCACCTCTTAGGAGAGCAAGAAGCTAAGGAAGAGTAAGCCAAATGACTACAAGAAACGGGATGCTGCTAGAGACATGCAAGAGTATTCATCCGAAATCGAAACAGAACCCCAAGTTGTTCGTCCTAGAAAGAAACCAAGGAAGACTCTTCCTGTTAAGAAGATGGTGTTGACAAGAGATGGTCGATCAAGGCCACGAGAGAGACCGTTGGTTATTAGGTCAGAGATAGTGCAAGAGCGGCCACCTCGATGCCGGGATGAGAAGAAAAATGACAAAGGCAAAGGGAAGATGAAAGATTTAGAATAGGCCTTTGTCTTTTAGTATTTGTTTATTAGATATTATTGGTTGTAATAAGTGGCGGGATGTTTAGAGTCCTAGTCTAGATTTTATTTTTAGCATTTTTTAATTGTTTCATATTACTATTTACTGAATAAAACAGTTAGATCAGTTAGAAACTTTGAAAATATTCCTTTTATTTATTCTTTCGAATTCCAGTTATTAAAATTGTCTTTTTATTCGCGCAATAAAGATGTGGTTGTATCCTTTAGAGAAGGATTGCCTACGTATTCACCATTAAGATGAAATCAAACCAATGACGTAGTTCAAAGTGCGCAAAGGAATAAATGTTCAAAGCAAGAGCTTTATAATGAACATAGGAATGGTAAGCATGGTGTTTTACTTACTCCGAAAAATGTAACTAAATTATTTTGATGATATAGAGGATAATCAGAAATGTCAAAATGTAAGAGCGAAAATGCCATCAAAAGGTCGCCAAGGGATATGTGGGCCGTGACGCAAGAGCGTCACGTGCGAATCCGCGAGGCGCGGTTTAACTCATGGATAGTACTTCTTTAATTGTTCTAGATTAGTCGGGTTTGAAAACTCATTCTCATCTATGTCTGTGATTCTAACCGCCCCTCCTGATAGGATAGTCTTAACAAGATAGGGTCCGACCCAATTAGACTTAAACTTTCCCCTAGGTTCGACTGGTAGGAGAGTGCGAACGCATTTGAGCAACAAACCACTTCCTTTATATTTCTTGGTTTCACCTTATTGTTGAAAGCCCTTCTGATTCTTGCTTGATACAATTGAACATTATGTAAAGCCCGTAATTGTTGTTCATCCAGGAGGATGAGTTATTCATATATTTTTTTATTCCATTCTGCCTTTGGAATCTGACTTTCAAGTAGAATGCGCAGAGATGAGATCTCTAACTCTACTGGTTATACCGCTTCCATTCCGTAAGTCAGATAGAAAGAAGTAGCCCCAGTGGGCGTCTTAACTGAAGTTCGATACCCCCATAATGAAAATGGTATCTTGTTTGGCCAGTCATCGTAATTGTCTATCATCATTTTCAGGATTGTCACAACATGATTATTTGCTACTTCAACGGCGCTATTTATCTGTGGCCTATACGGAGAAGAATAATGATGTTCGATTTTGTATTTGGCCAGCAATTGTTCTATCTCTGCTTGGAAATGTGACTCGTTGTCACTGATAATTGCATGTGGACATCCACATCGACATATAAGGTTGACTTGTATGAACTTAGCCACATGCTTGGATGTCAGGGTGTTGTAGGAAGAGACCTCAACAACTTAGTAAAGTAATCGATGACGACCAAAATGTAACAGTGACTCCTCGTTCCAGGTTGGGTGATTTTATTATGTCTATTCCTTATATGGAGAATGGCCAAGGAGATGTCATTGTATAGAGCAAAGATGGTGGAACATGTTGCACATTCTCAAAAATATGAAAATTATGACAATGTCTCACATATTTGGCACAGTTTGCTTCCATAGTCGGCCATTAGTATCCCAGACGCATTGTCTTCTTCGTCATCATGGGTCCACTCATGTGAGGACCATATTCTCCGTCATGAACTTCCTCTATAACCTTCTTTGCTTTTGAATGATCGAGGCAAAGCAAAATGACACCTTGGGGTGTTCTCTTGTAAAACTCTCCTTGATTTAGGACGTATTGCGCGGCCATAAGTAGTATAGCTCTATGCCCTCTTTTATCCATATCTGGTTGGTACTCACCATTGAGTTTATAATTTAAGATGGCTTGGTACCAAGGCTCTTCTTGATTTTCCTCATCTCGGGTTAGGAAGTGTACATAATCTGGTTCTGAACGTCTTTCGATGCAAAGTGGCATTTCAACCATATTGCCAGGCATGTTAATCATTGATGCGAGTTTCGCAAGAGCGTCTTCAAACTGATTTTTTTCCCTAGGCAAGTGCAAGTATGTGACTTGGTCAAAGAATTGGGCCACTTGGTCTATTCTTGCTTGGTAAGGTGCGATATTTTCACTTCGGATTTTCCACGAACCTGTGATCTGATTGATTATTAGGGATGAATCACCATGTACTTGCACTCTCTTTATACCCAAAATCACTATTGTTTGTAAACCTATGAGGAAAGTTTCGTATTCTGCCGCATTATTGGTCACCTCGAAGTCGAGTTTGAACGAAATTGGTGTATTCTCACCTTCAGGAGAAATGAGCAACACTCCTATGCCGTATCCTTTTAAGTTAGAATCTCCGTCAAAGTAGAGATCCCAAGACTCGGTATTAGTGTACAAAATGTCCTCATCTGGAAACGACCATGTATCTATGACCTGTGTGTCCTGGATCGAATTATCTGCAATGAATTTAAGATCGAATTACGAAAGCATCAATGCCCGTCGGGCTAAATAATCATTAAGCATTGGCTTCTCGAATATGTACTTGATCAGATCCATTTTTTAGTATACGTTGACTGAATAACTGAGCATGTAATGGCGCAGTTTCTTAGTTTCCCACATAAGAGCGAGGCAAGTCTTCTCAAGAGGTGTGTATTTGACCTCATACTCCAAGAACTTCTTACTAAGGTAGTAGATAGTTCTCTCTTCCTTCTCCACTGTTTGGGCAACCATGGGTCCCATGGCTGTGTCTGTAACCGTAAGGTATAAAGACAGAGGTTAGTTTTTCTAACGTGGCATAAGAGCTGGTGGCTTAGCCAGTATCTCCTTTATCTTGTCAAATGTTTTTTGGCAATCATCGTCCCATATCGTGTTGGTTACTTTTTTCAATTTCTTGAATATTGGTTCACAAATCACGGTGAGCTTTGAAATGAATCGACTGATATAATGCACCTTGCCTAGGAATCCCCTTATGTCTCTTTCTGTCTGAGGTTGAGGCATCGTAATCAGAGCTTTGATCTTGAATGTATCGATCTCTATTCCTCGTTAAATGACCACATAGCCTAGAAATTTACCTGATGTGACTCCGAATGCGCACTTGGTAGGATTGAGTCTCATGTTATATTTGCGGAGTCTAAAGAAAAATTGCCGCAGATTCGCAAAATGTCCTTTACGATCCTTCGACTTGACAATCATGTCATCCACGTATACCTTCACTTCCTTATGCATCATGTCATGAAACAAAGTCGTAGCGCTCCGTTGGTAAGTAGCTCCACCATTTATCAACCCGAATGGCATAACTGTGTAGCAATAGGTACCCCTTGCTGTAATTAGGAGAACCTGAAGATGACGATTTCGAGTCTGAGTCTGAGTCTAAATCTAGGGAAGTCGTCAAAGAGTCTCCTCCTTTTATCTTTGCTTCTAGTTTATCTCCTAGCCTAGCTTCTTCTACTGACAGTAACCTGGGGCTTGTCCCAATGACTGTTCCTCTATCGCCTCTGACTAACGATCTGATGACATCTTTGTTTCAACCTTTTACAAATTTTAATATGAATAAATCAGATTTTGCTTACTCCTCGTGCTTTTATACTTGCAATTCTATTTGTGACGATATTGAGGATGATCCTGACCACGACACAATTGAATCACCTCCATGTATAATAAAAGAACTATTAGAAGAGGGACAAGAGGCACCTATTATAGAAAACACTGAACCTATAAATGCGGGCACAGACCTAGACCCTAAGGAACTTAGGATAGGGACAACACTAGACCCGACAGAAAAGGTAGAATTTATCGAACTTCTGAATGAATTCAAAGACATTTTCGCTTGGTCTTACAATGATATGCCAGGGATAGACAGAGATATAGCTGAACATCGAATTCCGATCAAGCCATGGTATAAGCCAGTGAAACAGAAGTTTCGACGGATGAGAACAGAGTGGGCTCTAAAAATCAAAAAAGAAATAGACAAACAATTCAAAGCCGGGTTCATCAAAGTTTCCGAGTATTCTGCATGAGTGGCTAATGTAGTCCCCGTACCCAAAAAGGATGAAAGAATCAGGGTTTATGTTGATTTCAGAGACCTGAATAGAGCCAGTCTAAAAGATGATTTTCCACTACCTCACATTGACATCTTGGTAGATAATACAGCTGATCACGCGCTACTATCGTTCATGGATGGGTATGCTAGGTATAATCAAATCAACATTGGCCGAAGAAGACATGCACAAGACTGCGTTATTAGGGACAGTAAAGTTTCCTATCAATGATGCAGTAGTAATCCAGGCCCGTCTTCGTATTCCATTCCAGATCTGTCATCCTCTTTGCCAATCTAAACCACAATTAATGCAAAGCCTTTGTTGCCCTGCTAACTTCAGTTTCATCCCAACCACACCGTGGTAGTATGTATCCTACCATTAGGTCTTCCGAAGAGTCTACATGATAAGCATATAACCTTTTATCGGAGCTGTCGAGAGTTATCAGTTCGGGGGGATTTTTGATAAATTCTAAATAGCGTGAAGCAGACTTTTTCATGTTTTCTTCTCTTTCCTGCTGTAGACTCAAGTATCAGGATTGAGAGTACTTTTCTTTCATCATTTTATTCATCTCCCCTTCCTGTTTGCTCGTTTTGACCTCGTCCTCAATTGGCGAAATTAGATGTGAATAATCTGTGACAAGCTCGTCATATGTGGTGATCACTAAAACTCCAAGAGAATTTTCAGTGTTGCTAGGCTTATCTGGTGGAGGAAGGGCTAGTCTCCAATCTTTGATCATATCTTGGATTAAATGCTTCAGTTTGAAACATTTCTCCGTATCATGTCCCTTTCCTCTGTGAAACTGGCAATAGGAATTACCATTCGAGAATCTGGTCTTCTTTTCGGGTGTAGGATCTGGAGTAGGTCCGATAGGTTGTATCTTCCCTAATTTTATTAGCCTTGCTAATGCATTGGTGTAAGTGTCACCGGTGTCAGTGAACTTTCTTGGTGGTGTACCCTTCTTAGAAGTTTCTAGGAGGTTAAATTCTTCTGTCTTGTTAGTGGAACCGTAGGAATGAGTTCCAGTAGAGGTTGAGCTTTGATATCCATGATCGACAATTTTGGAAAGGCACCCTTACGGGTATTGTCTTCAATTCTTGTGGCTAGAACAGTCAATCTTTGAAAGACATGATATTTTGATATCTTAGATGGCTCGCATAGATTGGTTTCAGGTTGTCCACGAATTTCTCGACCAAGACCGATTCTTCAGGACGTTTAACCAGTTGAGTGCTAGTTTTCCTCTATCTAGTTAGGAAATCAGTCAATCCTTCCTTGTCATTTTGAGTTAGGACCTCAAGAGTACGCATATTCGCATGGATTTCTACGTTATCTGCATATTGCTTGGTGAATTCGATCGCAGCATCATCCCAATTGGTCGATTTCTCATGATCTAGAGGGTAGAACCATTGCCTAGGAATGGTATCAAGAGATGAAGTAAAGATCCTTAAGAACATCTCAGGTTGGATGCGCTTGATGGACATGTAGTCTTTAAAACCACGAATATGGTTCAGAAGATTTTCATGCCCCTTGAACTTAGGAATGTCTGTCATGGTGAAATTAGTAGGTAACTGAGCATTGACGGATTCATACTTGCGACTATTCTCCGTGTAGATGTCATCACCTTTGAGGTACATAAGTTGTTCCTCCAGATAGCTTAAACGCTTTTCAACTTTAGTGGGCACATGAGTGTCATTTCCAGCATTTATGGCGGCTTTGTCATTTCTACCAGGAGGTAATTGGGGTTGTTCAGGCATTTCGGTAGGTTGTAATCGGGATTCCACGGTAACAATGCGATTCTCAATTGTTTGAAGTCGGTTGTAAGCAACATCATGACTAGTTTGAAGCCGAAGGATCGCGGTCAAGATTTCATTAATACCATTCGAACCCCGAACACTTGCGTTGTTTGATGCTCCAGACATTTCGTATTGAGAAAGAACCGACGGCGTATCAAATTCATTCAACCATAATTCACACTTACCCAAAAGACAACGCACAGTAGACTGGACACGAAAAGGACTAACTCGGTGTATACCACGAGGTGTGCGTGTATGTGGCACTTGGGTGGTGTACGTGATGCATGACAGAGTGATAGGAAATTTTTAAGACTTTTGATGTTTGAAAAGTATTGCCTAACTGTTGATTGTGTCTGACCTTTCTGGGTATGACTCGGGAGTTCAAAATAACGGCGTAACGCCTATGAACTCGAACAAAGGACCCTTAAATTGAATGAAAATGGATTGTAAAATTCGACATAAATTCGAACTGGAAAAAATAAGGAAACACGAAACCAGAAAAGCTCGAGGAAGAAGGAGGAACCAGAGGATAAGCAGCCCCTATAAGAGGCTCAGCCTGCGCTGCGTCAGTTCCTGAAGGCGCGTCCCCTGGTGCGTCCCTTCTCCGGCCTGTTCCTCTGCTGACTTCGTAGAAAACGTTTTAAAAAGGTATTTTAAATATGCAAAAGGTGATTATTTGGCATCTATGTGCCGTGAATAACAAGATACAACATAAATAAAATTACGTATTTACAAAATTGAGATTTACACCCTCAGACTTACATGTTAGCGATGCCAGATTTAACTAAAAACGTCTTTTAGTGGTAACTCCCCTCGATTAATGTATGATAATGCCTTTGATTTAACAAAGAAGATAAGTTGATTAAAAGATGTTGTTTAAGCCGGTGTGTAGTGATCAAATTGGTCGGTCATGCAAATCGTGATGGGTACTCGAAAGAATTCGAGCTAACGTGGTCGAATTGATCAAGCACGTTGTTGTCGGTTGCAAGAGCAATGGTCTAGAATGCAAAGAGAGAAGAGAAGGGTGGACACTCACGTGAAGAGTAAGAGGTATGAAGGCCTCTATTTATACTAATCATGAGGTAGGGTTTTGGAAAGATGGAAACAGCTGGAAACAGGCCTAAGAGAAGGCCCAACAGCCAATGCGGCTCTTCCAAGAGGCGCAGCCGCTGCTACGTCATTTCTCCAGTGGTTTTCTGTTCAAAAAGAAAGATTTTTATGGTTTGAATTTGGAAAGAGGAAGATATACGGATTCCTTATTCCGCAAGGTAAAATATTTCGAAGAAAATAAATATTGCTGATTCTACGACAGAGGCTGAATATATTGCTGCTTCGGAAGAAACAAAGGAAGCTGTTTGGATTCGTAAATTTGTTTGTGAACTCGGAGTGATTCCTAGCATTTCTAGCCCGATAGATCTTTATTGTGATAATAATGGTGCTAT
>JAOWBH010167057.1:0-10865 GCA_028566215.1 Silene coronaria
TAATAAGGTTGCGTAAAAGCAAATGGGAAGAAAATGGAAACAAGAAGGGAATAATCAAACATAACCGTATTGTGGTTAGTTTTCTTTTTCACTCTATTGAGTTTATACTTTACACATTTTCATGTTTTTAGTTACTTGGAAATTTTTGCTAACCAGAAATAGTACTCAATAGATTTCTTTAAAATATATATGTGTAAAAGTAAAGAATAAGAAAGCGCTGCTAAACAAAAAAAAATATTATGGTTTTAATGATAAAAAAAAAGTAACCGAAGTCATATTTAACAAACATCAAATATAACAATAATAATAATAAGCTAGTCTCCAACCAATATCGTACCCACTAAACAAAAATAGCAGAAAAGAAGACGACTACATTGATTTTGTGCCAAGGAGGAATCAAGATGAGACTTATAAATTGGGTTGATGGGTGGTTGAGGGTGGGTTTCAAGAGTGTTGACAAGAGACTAAGCAAAACACTAAAATGACTAGAAGAGAGTCATTGCGGGTCTAAGGAATCTAACAAGGTCCAAGGAGTATAACACTAAGTTGATCAAAGCCACCAAATGATTAAAAAGAAAATATCAGGGTAGACCAAGATGAGTTAGAGACTTAAAGTTATTGGGGTTTTGAAAGAGTCTAAGTGGGAGCTGACAAGAACTATATATGCACATTGTGTAGCAAGGGGCGGTCCCATAAAATGTGGATAGTGCTCTTAAAATGATGGTAACATATGCTAAGAAAAGTCGAAATAGGCAAATATTGAGAGGAGAGGACAACATTACATAGGAGTATAGCCCACCAAGCAAGTCACGAAAAAACAGAGATACGGAGTGGCTACAAGTAGACCATAACCATTTAATAAGGTTAGGCCAAGAAAGAGGACTAAGGTGAGGGTGAGAGTACTCTTTCGAATAAGAAAGGCATGAGGAAGAACTCTAGAAGGAGCATCGAGAGCTTATATAATAGTCAGAACTCAGAACGATCTTAAAAGGAAATTAAGTGAAGCTTTATATATGAAACTATCCTTACATACCCAAACCAAAAATACGACTACATTTGATGTACCAAAAACGGAATTGCTCAAAGCAATTATTTGAGTTAAAACTTGAATGACAAGTATAGTTTGCTTCAAAGGGCTAAAACTGCTACACTTGAAAGTCCATCCTTCTAACCACTGCTCTAAATGATCATGGGCAACCAAACTAATACATACCTGCCAAAATAGTAGCGCAAAAGGAAGTGGCTACATTAATTTTGTGGCAAAGAGAATTAGTACGGGCTCATTAGATTGGGTTGACATGTGTTTGAAGGCAGGATTCAAGAGTAGAGTAGTGTTGGCCAGAGACAAAGAAAACCACTGAAAATTGTTATAAGAAAGTCATTACCGGTCCAAGGGGATCTAAGGCTGAGTTGACCAAAGCCATCAAATGATTAAGGGGAAAATATTAAAGTAGATCAAGACAAGGAGTAATTTGGGCTTTGAAAGAGTATAGACTGGAGGTCAAATTAAAAGAGTATAAGGTAAGTGACAACTGACAGTAACTCGACACATTGTGAATTGAGGGACATTCCCACAATATAGGACATCAAACGCGTGGTAGAGGTGAGGAGGAAATGTGCAAAAAAAAAAAAAAAAAAAAAAGGAACTAAGAGGCATAGGGGTGTACCGTATGTATAGTAGTCATTTATCATAATTAAGATACAAAAATCAAAAGAGATATGACGACATTTACATATTGTATGTAAAGCAATGTTAAGTAAATTAAAATACTGATGGATTTTGTCTTTTTTTTGTGTGTGTTTTACCAATTACACCTCTCAAACTACATTAAAATGAAAAAATCGGGTCATCCGAGTGTCAACTAGTTTAACTCATATAATATGTTATATGATGAAAAAAATAAAAGCTTAAGTGTGAGCCGTGGTAGGAGTATAATGTATTACTAAAAAGGATGCCTCCTAATATGCAACTTAAATCTATATATTTCTTTTTTAGTATCTTCAAGTGATTGTTTACAAGATACAAAAAGTGAGTTTTCCTGGGAGAAAGGGAGTTAGTGTTTTGGTAAGTAGGCTTATTTTCTAAGGGGTAGGTTCGCTATCGGGTGGTAAGAGTGGTTGTTTCATGTGAGTCGAGGGGTAGGAGAGAGTATTAGTGGGTTGGAGATGGTTGTTGAAGAGGTAATGAGGCTGATTCTGTTAGCTGGGATGTGGTTAATTAAGTGGTAGATGTGAAAAGAATAAAAACAAAAGCATAAGTGTGAAATGGGGGTAGCAGCTAGCATGGTATATTATTAATAAGGAATGCTGCCTCATATGCAATTAGGTATATAAATTTCTTTTGTGACATGTTCAACTAATTTTTTACGGGTACGAAAATGGGATTTTAGAGGGTGGAAATTAGTTTTCTCTTAAGTAAGTGAATTTTCTAATAGGTAAGGTCGCTTTTGGGGGTAGAGCGGGTGTTTCATGTGAGCCATGGGTTAGAGCAAAGGCAGAGGTGGTTGTTTTAATGGGTAATGAGGTTAACTCCGTTAGTTAGGGTGGTTAGGTACGTGGTAAAGGTTAAGTCAAGTGGAACTAAGGTGGCTTTGAGAAGGGTGATTATGAGATAATTTTATTAATAAATTACCAATTGCTAAAAAAAGTTAAACATCTATCAAATCTCAAGAATATGAATATTTGGCATATCATATCAAATATATACATATTAATACCATGAACCAAAAAGTAAGAACATTAGAACGTCTACATATTGTATGTATGCATATGAAATGTTGATTGGATTAAAACACAAATCGATTGCCATTTTTGTTTTGTTTTACCAATTAAAACTCTCAAAACTACTATCTATAAGGGAAAAAAAAATGTGTCTTTCAAGTGTCAATTAGCTTGGTTAATAAAATTACATGTTGAAGCAATAATGATAGTTAATCAAATTATGTTAGAATTAAAATTGTCTTACCATCCACTTTACACAATGAAGGATAATACGTCTTTACACATTATACATTTATAGTCCATTATTTTCAACGCACGGGCAAAACACTAGTAATAATATATATGTGGCATAGTATGTGTTTGGCCTTGCTTCTTGAAGTGCTTTTAGCCACAAGAAGCTTAATCATGGCCAATACCCAATTTTTGCAAATTAAAAGCTACTTTTTATAAGCTCAAAGTCAATTTTTAGACCTCAAAAGTAGATGTACCAATTTGGTGCTTCTAACTTCTAGTTAATATTTCATAATCTTTTATCTATAAATGCTAAATTTGTATATTATAAATATTTTAATAAAATAAAATAATTACATATTCATTTATATTTTTTCACAACCTACAAATAGAGATCCATCACGATATACTTTAATCCATAATATTTTCAATTTGCATTTTCTTAGATAAAAAAAAGTTCTTTTTGAGAAATGGTTTGTAAAATGGTGGCTAAACACTTGCAATTTTTGCAATAAACAACTTGCTAAAAAACTCATTTTGAAAAGCATAAATTTTTTCTAAAGAGTTAGGTCAAACATGCTCATAATCACTAATAACAGATGTCCAATAGATTTAAGTAGTCGATTATCTTACTAATATATATGTGGCATAATAATTTAGTTGAACATTATATTGGAAAATTAATTATTACAGAACCCAATAGAGTATGTAAGCATATTTTAGCTTCTCGGCCCTATTCTCTGAAATCACACATATGAGTAGACCTGTCAAAATAAAACCGAACCCGAAAAACCGATCGAAAACACATGAATTAATAACCGATCGAACACCCGATATGAATAAATTAAATAATAGTACTCGAAACCTGACTCAATCCGAATCGAACGAAAACTGAATCGAACTCCATAGTGACCCAATGAAACCCGAACCTAAATATATCCGAATCGATAAGAATTGAACTGATTGACCTGAATGAAAAATGTTTATTTTCTCTTAAATACACTCAAATTTAGGTGTTTTTTCATTGATTATTTATTTATTAATACTATTATGAATTATTACATTCAAATTGAAAAGTATAAGGTCCATTTAAGCTAGTTTTTTACTCTCAATTTAAGAAAACTATGACCTGAAACTCAACTGAATTGAAATAAACCCGACCCGGATCATATTGGACTCGAAAGAGCACAAACCGATTAAAATTGTTAACTGAAATGAACCTGATCAAAATCGAAATTAAGTTCAACCCGAATTAAATCGAACCGATTAAACCGGATCCGAAACTGAAGCGAATGACCCGTTTGCCAGATCTAATTACGAGGTAAATTGTAATATAAATAAAAGGAAAAATTGCAAACTACTACCCATTATAGTTGAGATTTTTTTAAATACTACATATTATGTCTATTTATTCACATTACTACCTACAAAGTTACATCTTTTCTCAAATTGCTACCTAATAAGGTATATTATGTATTAATTGAGGTAAAATCATCAAGAACTCATAAATTAATGTAGAACACCTATTTTACCTCTCTTTAAACACTCATTCCACATCATCTTCTCCATCTAATAAGGTCTATTAGGTCTTACAAGTAACGATTGATTAAAGAGGGGTAGTATTAGTAAGAGTTTAATGGATATTTCATTTAGGATTAAATTAAGAGAAGAGAAAAATTCATTAAAGTCACCTTATAATGACAATTAAGTGCTAAATTAAGTTATTATGTAACAATTTAGGAAAAGTTATAGCTTTGTAGGTAGTAATGTGAACAAATAGATATAATATGTAATATTTTGAAAAATTTCAACAATAATAGGTACTCCCTCTATTCAACTCCACACTACCACTTTCCTTTTCCACGTTTGGCAACGCGTGTTTTACGCGATAAATATCGTTAGCTACGCATTTGCAAAAATTATAAAAGTTAGATATTTTTATTCTACTCGTAAAGACGAATCAAACAAGATCCCACATGAATATATTTTCACTTATGTATTGAGAGAAAATTAAAATTGAATGTTGATTTGTAAATAGTGTACAAAATAAATAGTGGTAGTGTGGAGTTGAATGGATAGAGTAGTATTTTGCAATTGAGCCATAATAAAATTCAGATAACATACAACCTACTGATGGTTTAGTTGACAATAAAGTATCTCATCAGTCATCAATGTATAAAATTAAAGTACCTCCCTCCATTAATATTTATGATTACACAAAACGCATCCTTACCGGAACTAGAAAGTATGAGTGATGAAAAAGCGGTCCGGATCCTCTCTATTACCCTCCTCTCTTCATTGCCTTCCATTACCTTTTAATGACTCAAATTTAGTTCCAAAACGATCCAACCATCAAGTGTTTTGATAACTTGAAGAGAATATAATAATTTTATATTGTTATATTAGGAGTAATGGACCATCCATTACTATTGAAGTAATGGAGAGGATCCTAACTCATGAAAAAGCCAGCAGAATCAGCAAAAGATGCCCTGCAAGCTAAGGCTACAATTGAACACCAATTCAATACACCATGCTTGTTTTATCCTATTTTATTCCTGTATGTCTTTTAACACATCATTAACTAAATTTAAATGATCACGATTATTTAATAGATAATGTGTTAAAAACAAAAGAAAATTGGCCATGAGATCAGATGTTGTAGCAAAAGTGAGAACAGTGATTTTATGAAAAATTCTTGTGTCCTCCGGGAGGATCGTACTCCTCACACTCAAGACATTATAATATTCCATTTGGTGAATAGCCTTTAAATGTGAGGAGGCACAAATTCTTATTTGTGACGGAAGGTATCCGTCACAAATAAGTGACGGATACCATATTCCCTCACAAAAAACCCATTTAGGGTGAGTGGAGAAGCACATGAGGGGTCCCTCCTTTGTCCCCTCTACCCATTTCCTCTCACAAATTACCCGTCTTAAAATCCGACCCGTCGCAAGCAAGACTTACCGGTGAGGAGGACGATAGTCCAGGAGAACACAAGAATTTTTCGTGATTTTATTACCCTACCACGCACAATAGTGATACTTCAAGCCTTTGCATGTCAGAGTGTGTTACACTGTTGTTAGTTGAATAGTACTTGTACGTGATTCCCGCCTTTTCATCCTCTTCTTATCACATGTCCACTCACCGAATGCCTACTGGACAAGTGAAAATAGATGGATGGCGTTGGGACGTCCTTCACTAGTACACAGAATTTGAGTATCATACTAATTCAAATAATATGAAAGTTAGTATATATTTTTTTAATAAGGTAAGAAAATTAGATTTACATATTTCATCCTTTTTAATGAGTGAGCTAAGTTAAAGTCACCGGTTATCAAACTGTCTCAAAAGAATTGGACAAGAATGTTTAATCGAGACTATAAAGTCAGCAACTATATTGGCCTCACGAAAGCATTGGTTAATTTAATTATCACTTCCTCGAACAAAAAAAGGTCTAACATCACATATTGATAATACCTGAAATTTACTATGGAATTTGCCACGTATTACGAATTGAGTTAATAACACATAAATTTTCACTACAATTATTCCATGAGTTTTCATACTCTTAGGTATTTTGTTGCTAAAATGTCTTCTTTAAATGCGAGAGTTTTAGCAACAAGAATAGTGCTATTAGAACCACAATTTTTTTTCCTTAACAAAACGACTTTACCATTATGATCTCTTAGCCTATGCAATAACCTAAAGCGGATTTATTCCCATCTATTTTCAACCAGTCAAATTTTAGCTTTAGAAAACCGTTTCTAGGTTTTCTCCACCAAATTTCATCTTTACTAATAGTGTTTCTAACCGATTCGTCTTTATCGGGATTGTTGATATCCTTTTATCTATTATCTCATTCTAAATCTTAATGATATTACTGCATAAAATAATAAGGCTGCTGATATTAATATGAACATTGTTAAAGATAATGTCATTTCTATAAAACCATGCATTTCACAAAACAAAAAAAAATCTTTATGAAATCAAGTTTTGGAATTAAGTCTTTGAGATAGTTGAGTTTCATTAAGAAACTTTAACTTGAAATAGTATCATAAATTGCTTAAAAATTGTTAAATTTAGTAATGTTTGTGTCTTGGCATGAATAACTTAACCAATCAAAGCATTCGAAAAAACAAAATCATCTAGCACAAGCTAATACACAATACGGTGAAACATTAATATGACTTTTAAGAAGCCATCTATAGTAGCGAGGTTGTCAACACAACTTTTCCAGAGAAAAAAATTATAACTTTGAAAGAATATTCAATTTCCAAATCCGGTAAAATTCACATTTGTCAATACTTTGATCGAACAAACCTTATCCTAATCATGTTTCTGTTTTGGAAGAAACATTTCCCATCCACAGACAACTCCCAAAGGGGGGTATCTGAAATATCATTATATGGCAATGGATATCTGATTAACAATATCGTTACTCACTAAATCATATAATTTACAAACATCCGATTGTTTATGAGAGGCTATGAAATCTTTGATCAAGAGATTAAGATCGGGGATATTATGAGCATCAATAATGCTAGTGAGAGGATAGGGATAGACCAAATTATCATACCAAAAAGTAATGTTGCTACCATTACTTGCTTGCCATATCAATCCCTTTCTAAATAGAGACCGACGACTCATGTGTTTACGCCATTGCCAAGATGAAAATGAATTAGGCTTATGATCAAAGAGTTAATAATTTCTCAAAAAAAATTAATTATCACTTTGACCCAAATATGTTCCTTATTCATAAACAAATGTTCATATAAGTTTTATTTGGACGACAAGCTTTATTAGGTGCTTCAGAAGATTTAATTCCTAATCCACTAACACACATTGGTAAACAAACATTATGCCAACCAATGAAATTAGGAGAACGCTCTGAAGGATTCTTATTACAAAGAAAATCTCTATTAATTTTATCTAGTCTATTATGAATCGATGATGAATGGAGGAAGCTTTGGATTCTAAAATTACCCTTCGCAGCTAAGTTAGCATTAACGAGAACTAGTCTACATGCCTACGATATAAAGAATTTGTTTTCCATTTCGATAACTGAGTGCAAGAAAATTCAATAATACTTTCAAACGTATTTTTAGTCATTCTACTGTTAATTAAAGGACAAAAATACTTACCTAAGTGAGCTTCCTTGTTCATACGAAGAATGCTTGTCAAAGATTCACGAAGATACCAATCAATATCTCGAATGCATTGAAAAACTGATTTGTCAAAATTAACAAAATATCATGATATCGTGCAATATTTATCTAAAATAGACTTAATGATTCTACAACTCAGATCAGAGGCTTTAGCGAAAATGATAGTGTCATCCGTAAAAGTAAGAAATGGAATTTTCTCAACCTCATATTCAATTCTAATACTAATATCACTAGAACTAATATCACTATTCTTTTGAAGAGATCTTGCTAAAATCTCGGCACAAATAATAAATATATATGGCAAAAGTGGGTCTCCATATCGAATATCTCGAGTCAGTCTAAAAACATTTTCGATCCGGTGTTCCATTTAATAACATCGAGAAAGAAATAGTTGTAATACATTCCATAATCTAGGAAATCAACATAGAATTAAAACCCATTTGTTTAAAAGTTTCATCTAAAATTTCATTCTAGTCGGTCATATACTTTCTTCTTATAAAGCTTAATTGCAATCCAACATGTTTTGCCCTTTTTATGTTTAAACGAGTTAAAAATCTCGTGTGCTAAAAGGATATTATCTTGAATGAAGCATTTAGATGTGAAAGCACCTTGAAATGGGTAAGTAGCAATAATTGTGTTTACCGCTAATGTGAAACCCCGCCGCAGTTATACAATAATGTAAACACAATTATTGCAGCGGAAAATGAGAGATTTTAAAAACTTTGACAATGAAAACCGCGAAGTAACTAAATCGTAAAATAGAAACTTATGTTTAAGAAACTTTTATACAAAATACAACTTAATTAAATATAAGAGATACCAATCCCTCAATAAAACACAACTACGATATTACACACAAATCTATTCTAGAACGAAAAGGGTCAATCATTGTAAGTACAATGCTCGCTAGCTCACTCTTCTCAGAACCCCAAATAGCACCGATCTGCAACCTGTCATTCATGAAACATGAATGTTACAGTCAGTGGGGAGTAACTAGATCTCCTCCCATCCATATTAATTACACAATGATACACATAAACAAGAGTATTTCAAGCATGATTCAACATAAGCAAATAACTTTAAACACCATGGAATGAGATACTAGTATTTAATACATCTGAAGTCCAATACTGACAATGACTTATAAGATGCTCATACAAGATAGCTTAACTATACAATGCACCATATGATCACAATTGACAAAAAAAAAACATAAACAATACAAACATTACAAGACAAGACAAGACACAATCAAACAAAGGAATCACAAGACACACCAATCAAACAATACAATACTAGACACTTACGTTAAATGGCACGAACAAAGCATCTTGACTAGACAAGACAATTCCAAACTCATTCCTCTAGGTAGGACGACGACCATATAATGCGTTCTAGTCTAAACCCGAATACAGAATCTAGGGATAAACATCTCCCGATTCGACATGCTATAAACATTTCGCATCCAAGACTTGATACATGGCACACTGACCATAACCAAAGGTCGGATAACCCCTTATCAAAAACATGGCACAATCCATAACCTAAGGTCCGAAAAAGGACGGAAGAGTAACCTCAATCCAAAAACATGGCAAAAATACCGTAACCAAAGGTTCGAAAGGAGGACGGTATATGTCAACTCGAAACATAGCACACACATCATAACCAAAGGTCAAGTGACACCTAAATCGGGAACATGACACATATACCGTAACCGAAGGTCCGAGAAAGGCACCTAAATTGGAAACATGACACACATGCCGTAACCAAAGGTCCGAGAAAGACAAAAAGGTATGTCTAGTTAATATGTTATGCACACTTGGGTTTGATACCAGTTTAGTCGTCGCACCAAATCAAACAAATTAACCCAATTTAAGTAGTAAACCGGGGTCGAACGCGAAAAGTTTAGTCGGAAATAAAGCAAGTGATATGATCTAACAAATAAAAGGATGCAAGCGAATGATGTAATAGAACGAAATAGCACGAGATTGTAAAGATAATGATGAATGAAAGTGTGTTCGGGTTCACCCAAGTAGGATAGGTAAGAAAGGGGGATTAACTAGTATTGGGTAGTCGAATGGCTTAGACTATGTCGCTAATCTCTTAGCTAACCCAAAGTCTGACACCTAACTCTCGCCTCGGGTCACCTTCACCAACACACTAGCAAGCATTCCTAATCATTCTCATTCAAAGAAATGACAAGCAATGATAAATGAAAGCATGGATTCCCATTCACACATATCATCAAACACCTTATGTGCATGTTAATGAAGGCCAAACAAACAACCAAAATCATAAGTTAACTATCCCCACAATCATCATCTTAATCCTACCCAAGATCCCCCTAAACCCTAGAGAGGTCTACTCACCCATATTAAGAGCAATCATGATGAAAATCATATAGGATGAACAATAGCAAGCAACAAACATTAAATAGATGGAAGCAATAGCAAGATTAGCTAAGAAATGTAAACAATTGAAAAACTAATGAAAGTGAGAAGGTAATTATACCAAAAGTTCCAAACTTGGATTAATTGAAGAAAGAATTTCTTCCAAACCTTTAATACAACCCAAAAACTAAGCAACAATCTAAGTAGAATCAACTAAATCTAGCTAATTTGAGGAGTATTGATCGGACTAAGTCGCACACCTAATCAAAGATAATACCCAAGGCACAACAAAATGTAGTGCATAGGGGTCGAACACAAGGAAACGGGATATTTCACTAAGAATTGCTATGAGTAGACT
>JAOWBH010167068.1:0-19576 GCA_028566215.1 Silene coronaria
CAGTTTACTGACGGATTTGAGTTTCCGTCAGTAAATTCCGTCAGTATTCCTTATTTACTGACGGAAGTTTATTTCCGGCCGTCAGTATTTTCCGTCAGTTTTCCGCGTTTTTCTTGTAGTGTTTCAGCATTATTACCATCATTAATTACAACTAATCATTTAATACTAACATAATATATGTTGAATAAATCTCAGCAAATTATTAATTATAACTTAATAAATATTATTATAAAAAAAGTCACATAATTATAGTGTTTGATTCTAAATTTATAAATAAAAAATTACTTCGACAAAAATTTTAAAATGTAAATCATTGTGGTTTTTACGAGAAAATACTTTTAATAGAGCATAATTTCCATTGTATTAATTGAAATATTTTGATATGAATAGAAGATTAAAGTAAGTGTCTCACAGTGCTTTAGATTTACGTAAAAAAAAACATTTTGAGAAAATTATAAAACCTAGACCATTAAATCCATTATAAAAAAATATATTTGGAAAGAGTCATTGTATTTATTGAAAGCAAAACTTAAAGTTAACTATTAGAACGTAAGTTTTTATAGTGTGAAAATGAAAAAATTATATTGCAATAAATTTCATACACATGAGATTTTGAGAGTGTTTAGATTGCGTGATAACATGTATGCATAGAGTGATCACGTTGAATATAGTCGAATATATTTGAATAATCAAAATAAAAGTAATGATTATTAACTAGTGTTATAAACGACATAAAAAAGTAGAAAATATAATGTATTTTTATTTTATAGTTTCAAATAAATATGTACACGCCACAAAATATTTTAAAGTTAAATTTCAAAAAATAATATGTGAGAATTTTCAACCAAATTTATTTATAGGAAAAGCTTAAACATCATTATATATACTCTGTAGTTGTTTCAAAAAAAACAAAAGGTGCACATACAAGATACAACCAAAACATTCGAATAGGTGAAGTTTGGATTTTATATGATTTAAACATAAATATCACATAGTATACATACAAAATTGAAAAATGCCTAAAATTATATTCATGAACAAATATTAATTGATATGAAATATAAATCTAATTTAAGAACTTAATGTTAATTGTTACATTATTAGAACACATTTTGTTATAATTATTATGATATTTGATTAGTTACAAATTTATTTATAAAACTTTGATCATTCATAACTAATTATCACTTATTAGTTACTCCTAATTAAAATTGTATGTATTTTATTTTAACACACTGAAATTAAATTTACAAAAAAAAAAAATAAGATTTACTATTTATTAATAACAAAATTTTCAAACAGACCGCGCGAAGCGCGAGTTGTTACCTATGTTACCTAGTATTATATATAAAACATAATTAACCAACCAAACCAATTCAACTACCATCTGCAGAATCCATTAATAATCTTTACAGCAGGCACACGAGTATAAAACACAAATGATCGGTCAACTCATTTATTTATAAAAGAGCACATTTAATCAAATAATAATACATACATAATGATACATAATAGTGATGGGCGATAGAAACGGTCACAAATAAAAATAAGATCTCAATTGCGTGTGTTTGTTGAGTGACTTCTCTTTAATCTGAATGTTTATTATTTCATCGATCATATTCTCTTTTAAGCAAAACACACCATTTTTGTTACGTGTTACAGGAGTCCGGAGTAAAAATCACCGATGTAACATACAAGGAAATACATGGAACATCGTTGACAGAAGTCGCCATGACATTCAATTGTAGCACTGTTTCTCCATGCTCAGGGATTAAACTTGAAAATGTGAATATAACTTTCCTTGATCAAGAAGGTCAATCAACTTGTAGTAATGTTCAAGGACAAGCACTTGGCATAGTTCAACCTAAGAGTTGTTTTTGATTGTCACATGACATAACTATAACAATTGTGCTATAGTTTTTGAGGTTTATAATATATTATTTAAGCTTATATATATGTACATTTTACGAGCTTTATTGAAAAGAATTCGAGTTCATTTATATAAATGTTAAAACTCAAAATATTATAATGAAACTAAAAATTATAATACATAACAATTTAATACATATATGTTCACTATTATAAATAACTAGCCTTGGTTATCCTAAACGTTAAATTAAAACCACTCATGTATAATTCCCGATTCATCATCATCATCATAAATAAATTCGATGGCTAGTGTATTTTACCTAGTACTCATGTTCATGTTATACACCATGATGGTGTCCAACAACAACAACAACCTCCATTGTCAAGCCGCCTCATCATCGGATAAGATAGATAAAGAGTGCGTTGGTTCGCTACGCAAGATCGCAGAAGAGATGATAGATACAGGTGATGAACCCCTGGTTCTGACCGCTCCGAACGGGTCGTTCATTTTTAACCCAAGAGCGAGTATCCGAAAGCGCTGTCGTTCTGTTCCGAAAACTAAGTTATCCGGGCGTGATTTGGTTTTATGTAAATGTAAGGCTCAGGATTTGGGTGCTATGGAAGAGTATCCCAGCTTAAATATTTACAATGCCTTAGACAATGATAAAGAACTTGCAAAATCATGCGGTTTTGTTGATGACACCGATTGCAACACCGCTTTTCGATCAGTAAGTCACTCACAGCACTCCCATGCTTTTTATGGTTTAACTTCAATATTTTAAAATAAAATATATACAATTTTAATTAAACTAATAAGTGATTAATTATGCATGCTCAACGTTTTATAAATAAATTTGTAACTGATCAAATATCATATTAATTAAAATAAAATTTATTCAAATAATATAACAATCAACAATAAGTTCTCAAATTATATCATTTCACAATACGTTATATTCCAAATCAATTAACTTATGTTCAAAATGATGTGAATATGATTGTATGCAATTTTTTTTGTATAACGTGTGATATGTATGTATCAAACATAGAGGGTTCAAACTCAACTTATTCAAATGTTTTGGTTGTGTCTTGCACGTGCTATGTGTCAAACATATATATAAGAAATTTGCATCTTTTGTTTTTTTAAACACCTATATATAATGATGTCAAACATATTTGTAATGCAACAATCAACATTGACTTTCTCAAATATTATTTTTTGAGGTTTAACTTCAAATTATAAAAGTTAACATATAAAATATTTAACTAAAAGTAATATTTACTTAGTTATAGCCAATGTCTTATACTTAACATATACATATTTAAATAAAGATATTAACGGAAAATGTGATGCGTTTTCTATCTATCGTTTATAATACTATATTACTTAATAATCTTTACTTTTGTTTTAATTATTCAAATGCACCCGCGATCACTCTGTACATACATACTCATACACATACTCGTTATCACACTATTTACACCTCTGAAAATCTCATGTGTATTCAATTAGTTGTAATGTTAATTTTTTCATTCTCACACTATAAAAACTAATCTCTTAGTTTTCTTTAGGTTTGTTTTTAATAAATACAATGACTGTTCCAAATATATTTTTCTTAACGACTTTAGTGGTCTATGTTTTATAAATTTCTCAAAAAATTTTTTTACGTAAATATAACACATTGTGAGCTATCACTTTAATTATCTCTACATATCAAAGTATTATAATACATATAGTAAAAATTATACTCATTTGAAAGCATTTTTTGCATTGAACGTAATTATTTATATTTTAAAATTTTTATCAAAGTATTTTTTTAATATTTTTATGGTCAAATCATTGTAAATATTTAATTCAATTTATAATAAAATTTATGAAAGTATAATAAATATTTTGCAGAAATTTATATAGCATTTATTATGTTCATATTAAATAATTAGCTGTAATTAATGCTTGTTATTAAGTATGTATGTGACCTGTGGCGCATCCACGTCATTTCAACCCAATTATATATATATATATATATATATATATATATATATATATATATAAGTTGTCAATTTACTCTAATTAAAAAATCATTAAAAATACCCAAAGCATGAGACTGGCATGAGCACGCCAAGAGGCATGCCAAGGTGGGAAAGTGGGAAAAGCGGCATGACACGCACAGCCCAAAAGCACGATGGACCATGCCTGGGCCGGGCTAAAATTGTGGCTAGGCAAGACACGTCGGGCCCCGGGCTGGCACGACACGGCCCATTGCCTTCTCTCCACTTCAAGGACTTGAGGTAAATAACAAGCAATTGCATTAGGATGTGGAATTTACTGGAATGAATAATTAGGGGAAAGTAAAAGTAAAAGGTGTGTGAGGAGATAATGAACACTAACGAGCGAGACAGTCAAATCATGAGAGATCTTTGTTCCATGGCCAAACCTATACTTCATCTTAACACTAGATTACAAAAGGGTATCATCTCTTTCTCTTGTTTTCAATCTCAACCCAGATTTACATTACTTTATCTTCTTCTTCTTTGATTGTAATTAGGGTTGCATTATCTTATTTTGATAGATTGCTTCATGCTAAACCCATCTCTCATATCACAGTTTTCACTTCAATTTTGAAACCCTTTTTCAAAACGAAGCAATATTCAACTGTTATTCTTCAGTGTAATAAGCGGCCTGTTTTCCCCGATTCCGATTTGCTTAACATGATAATTCAATGTTATTGCCGATTAGGTTATGCTCATTTGGGTCTTTCCCTTGTTGAGAAGCTCATCAAGCTTGGTTTTCAGCCTGATATAGTTTCTTATAGTACATTGATTCATAAATTGTGTGAGAATAATGTCAATGTTGATGCTGCTGTTTCGCTTTTTCGTAAGGTTGTTGTTAATCAGGGTTGGCAGATGAGTTTGTTCACCTATGGTACTTTGATTAATAGTCTTTGTTAAGTAGGTCAGGTTGATTATGTGGTTAGCGTGCTTATGATGATGAGATCTACGGGTGTCGAGCCTAGAGTGTGGGATTACAGTGCAGCTATAGATGGTCTTTGTAAGCACAAACTAATGTCTCGGGCTGAAGAGCTTTTATCTGAAATGATTAGAATTGGTCTCACCCCTAATGTTATCACTTATTCAACATTAATATGGGGTCAATGTAACTTAGGGCAATGGGATGATGTTTGGAGGTTGTTCCAGGAAATGGTTATTGTAGAATTGGTTAATTTGCTATGCAAGGAAGGGAAGACAAAAGAAGCCGAAAACATGATGGAGTTGATGATGAATAAAAAGGTGAATCCAAATACAGTTACCTACAAGACACTTGTGAATGGTTATTGTAGAATTGGACGGATGGACAAAGCACAAGAGACATTTGAAGCTGCGATCGCAAAGGGGTGTGTGCCTGATATTGCAACTTTTAACTATTTGATACGTGGTCACTCCAAGCTGGAAAAGATGAGAGCATTACATCGCTCATCCTTTTCAGCTTGAAGTGACCATGTATCAAACAGTTAAAAGTTGCAACATCAGGCACACATCTCTTTGCGATCATAGTTTCAAATTTCTCTTGTGCTTTGTCCATCCATCCAATTCTACAGTAAACATTCACATTATTTTCTTCGAAGATTTACTCTCCCAGTCTAGCTTGAAAAGATTGAGAAATTGCACTCTTTTCTTAAAAGAGGTAATCTTTGGCTTACATTTCATTGTCAGTTGCTCTCATTTAGATGGTCATTAGTTTGTATTCTTAATTCAGCTACTCGTAACCTCGTCTTTTTAGGATCAGAATTCACCAATGCTGCATACAGCATATCTATGTGAATATATTGGGCGCAATGGCAAGTTTTTACAGTAAATTTGTGAGAAACTTCTCTTGCTTCTTCTATATGGTCATTGGGGGAGAACGATATTTAGTAGTAACACTATTGTTACATACATTACTTGAGTCTATATGCTAACGAAATTTTGTCTAGCGATAAAGATGAAGACATAGTATTAAATCTCGGTTTTGTCAACAATTATAGCTTAAACTTGCTAAATGTGGTAGACAATTGTCAAAACTCAAGACCTTTATAAAATCGATCATGTTGCAGTGTTGCAGCTTGTCAACCTTGATATACTAGATTGCGTTACTAAATATGACAGGTCTGAGATTCAAATTCAATCAGCCTTTGTTCAACTGCCTGCAGTTTGGGTGCTGACATACTACATGATCCATCACGCGTCTCTCATCTTTTGAGTGCTTAAACTTCTTGGACGACATAAATCGTGCCCTAACCCAGCCACAAGGTCTACTTCACAGTGAAGCAAAGCTTGGAGTTCGTTAAGTCTGATAAGGCAATAGTCGAGGCTGCAACCATCGCTTTATTGGCTCAGGAAACAAAGTCTCGTTTTCTGGCTTACTGCTTCGGTTAAACGAAATGATTTGACTATTTCAATTGTTCAGTGGATACAACTATACAAGTAATACAACCCGTCAAGCTAGCCTGCAAACCTTTCCTTTACCTACTCTGCGTTTTCTCATCTGCCTTCCCAAACAACCACTCATCTTAATTATTCTGTGATCCTAAATCTCCCCTGCATCAAACTCACTAGTCGCTCCCCTCAAACTCTCATTCACTTTTGCTCACTATCTCCGTGCCCACGTCGCCACCACCACACGTGGCCCTACTCTCTTCCCTTTTGAACTATTAGTTATTTATTGGAGTGATAAAATTAATTGTGCATTTGTTAGGTTTTTAAGTCGATTTTGATTACTGTGATATTCACGAATTGAGGGCCAATTCCAAACCATAGTTTATTTCTTCTATTTATTTCACCATTGATGATTTGCGCCCTATTACAAGGTAATTTCATATTGATAATCCCTTTTTTGCTGCAAATTGATTGTAATTTTGTAGAGTTAAGTTTCTGTTTAATCAATCAATGTTATTTGGAACTTGTTTGGTGGGTAGTTTCATAATTAGTTATTTGTTACTTTTATCTTGTAAAGCTTTGATTTTTATGAATATTTGGCTGGTTGTCTTAGTATATGATCGAGTAAAAGTCATATCTGATTGAGCAATTATGGTGTTTGTTGATGATTTATGGTGGGTACTGGGTATTATATGATTGAGTAAAAATCGTATACTTAGTCGTATTTCGTGCAGTTTGTTGAAGTAAATGCACTTGACCTTTAGACATATTAGCTATAGTTATTGCCTTATTAGTTTTAGTCGAATGTGGGGGCGTTGATGCTAGCTAGCTCAGATGATGAATTCTTTTGGTAGTCAAAACAAGTTGAGATCAGTGTCCTCTGCATGATAATAAAAGAGAACAAAGACTTTCTTGGGGTTATGATCCTTTTTATTTGGTGGAGGGATGAAGAGGAGATGGTAGTATGCTATTCTACCGGAGCTCGGAATTTATATAATTTCTCATGGGATTGTTAATCGACACAAGTGACCATGCTGTATCTTTATAAGCTCTCCACATTTGTTGTTTTTTGTCTTTTTTGGGGGGTGGGGAGGAGGGCTGGGGGTCTGCTATGCAATTTTGCAATGACATGTAATTCTGTTAGAACACGAACATCTATGTTTTAGTCCCTACCTTTGAAATTAGATGTGATATGGGCTCCTTGATGATTAGGCAAAATTTTATGACTTAGATCTTGTGATTTTATTGCTACTGGTATGATATGTGGCCGAGCTTTTTCAGAGGCATCATCACAAATTCACAGCCAATATGTACTAAGTTTTAGCTTACTAAATTTTTGTGGACTGTTTTAAGATGGAGAAAATTTGACTGATATTATGCTACAAACTCATAGTTTCATAATTTCATTGTGAAACCGGTGAATGAAATGAGTACAAGACTATAAGTATGTGTGTACTCCCCTTGGTTCTTATTAAAGAGTTTACGTTTGGATTTGGGACGAATTGTATTGGAGCAAGTGAGGAAGGGAGTTCCGACATGCATTCTTCAACATAACCTGTTGGTGGGATGTAACAGACCAAAGGCAGTACTCTGTAAAGGTGCATCAGTGTGCATGTATGCTTCTTGGTGTACTGATTTTGATGTTAGAAGGTCTAGAGATCTTGTATACAATAATATTGAGACTTTATTCACGTGAATTGTGTTGGTTGTGCAGTTGTAGTTGCTTCTGATGGTCTGAAGGGTTGGGAGGTGTTAAAGACTATACCTCACTACATAGACTTCATATTTGCCGAAATGGAATTATCAGCAATTCTTGGATGTGATCTTCTGGCGTTAATCACGGAACACTAGATCTGCAAAAACATCCCGGTTATAACATTAATGATTTCGTACCTCCTTTTTTAACCCTTGCTAGCTTCTAAAGATTTGGTTTTTTTATTTTAGCTTTTACGGTATGCAGTAGTGATGTCTAAATATAACTGTTAGTATGGTATATAAATGCATGACGAAGGAAGCAGCGGACTTTGTTGTTAAGCCTATTAAGATAAACGAGCTGAAAAACCTATGACAGCATGTTTGGGGAAGGCAGTCGGGATGTTAATGTCATTGAACATTTGAACCTCTTACAGTTCCCTTCTCTTTACCGTATTTGACATTAGAAGTTTGATAATTGTTTGCCTCCATAGCAGGCCAATAGAAAACATGGTCGGGGATAAAACTGTCGCTCTGAAAGCCCAAGTAAAATAAATTTCGTAAATTTGGTGGTTATTTGTTCTACGCCAGGCTACCCAGTATGTTTGAGTAACATTCTCTTTAGGGTAGAGTTGGTGGTATTTTGGTGAGTAAAGTCCTCTGCTTAGTTGGCTAGTTGCATATCATAAAGACTCTCATTATTTCACTTGAAAGTTGTTTATGGTCATGGAATCTAGCATCTTTTTTCCTACCCTATTGCACGCTGGTGCATTTCACCTGATCATTAGTCTCGCAAGTGTTATTTTCATTGGGTCTAACCTTGTGCGGAAATATGGATCATGTAGAAGTTTTGATGATGAATGTTTTGATATCAAATTTGGTGACTGTGAAGTTGTTTTTGTACAGCTCACACATGAAAAAACTTATCATCATATTGAATTGGCTTATGTTTTGGAAGAGTGAATAGTTTTGCTGAAACTACAAGTACCTATGTTGTCTTGGGGTTTCGTATAAACTTAAACTAGAGGTACTTATGTTAACTTCTTCAGGCACCTGAATACATAAATGACAGAGTAAAACACACCTGAATGGTCTTAATTGTTTTCAGATCAACGGTCCTTGGAAGGAAGTATGGCTTTGTTTTTTAGGACTTCAATTAGTTTCAAATCAGGTTAGTTATAAATTTCTTTATTGTATGAAGATTTGTTTACACGGTTTCTAAAATACGAGCATTTTAGTTCAAGTTTGCAATGAATTTTAGTGACTAAATGATGTAGGTGAACATAGACTATGGTAGGGAAAGCAATTATGGAGGCTGCACAAAAAATAGTTCAAGAAGTAGCTGAGGTGATGCACAACTCCCTTAATGAAATGTTATGATTTCTTATGGTGCTAAACTGCTAACAACCAGCGTTAACATGTTCTCTTCTTTCTAGGTGATGCACATTATAACACCATGTGACTTCAAGACTCGTCTAGCTTGAAAACATTATTGATTATTTCACGCCTGTCATCGCTCATCCGAATCCAGATGGTGTCCTTGCTGATCTTTGTACCCAACTTGACGCTTATATACACCAAGGGATCCCGAGTCTGTTGGTGGATCGCAGCTTGATGGCTACTATATTAGCCATTTTCAAACTAGGCACTTACATGTTGGATACCATACGTGATGAAAATCCTTAAATAGAATTAGCGTCTTACCACATCTCTAACTATACAGAGCTACATTACTTGACCCAGGGACAAGGGAGTGATAATCGTGAATTGTGTGTTACTTGGTTGGGGGCTGGTAACCCCCAACCCCTCCACCCTCGGTCGTGTGACCTCAACCTGGACAAGGTAGATCGAGAAAGTCTGGAAGATGTAGATTTCACGTGTCCGATTTGTCTTGAAGACGAGGATGATTTAGTTGCTTTGCCTTGTCAACATATCTTCCACGAGTCATGCATTCGCTTATGGCTCGAGCGTGGTATTTTCTGTCCTAAATGCCTTTTTCAATTGCCTAAAGTTTGCATTGCCAGGGGTACTCATCAAATTCAAATTCCAAGTCCAGGAAAATTATATCCTCGTAAATTTGAACTTTGAAAACCGCCTTGTTTCACAAACAAGGGTTAATGTATTGAATCACAACTCGTTTTCTTGATCATCCTTGGCTCAAGGAGTTGAGACTCGCGTTGGTGTATTCGTGTTTTGGACATAAACTGAGCTGCACGTAATCGTGCATCTGTATTCCCCATAAAGTCTTGCTCTTAAAGTCTTACGGTGACCTAGTACAGCAATTCTCAGTGCTTTCAAACTTGCATCTCTAATTATATGGTGGCATTATATTTTGGAGACAGTTTTTGGCTACTGAGTTATGCAGTTGTGCTAGCAATGAGGGACAACATCATAGAGGTTTCCAATGCCATAACGATCCTTATTGGTAAAGAGCAGATGAATAAAAAATTGCGGTTACTGAAATTCTTCGTCGATCAATTGTTCTACTTTTCAAATTTTCTTGCTTGTACATGAACTTTACAAAAATTTGCTTAGTTACCTTAGAGCACATCCAAATCTATGCCTATTTTTTAGATACATAAGCATAATATTGTGCCATAGGGACGACGAAAGCAATGACTAGTAAGCCTCCGACCACCAGACTGAATTGACCTCGCTTCTCATCAGTCTCTTCTTTAGACTTGAAATTTGATTCCCGCTTGTTGTCTTTGAATGATGGACCGCCAGGGTCAGGCAGACCATCAATAGCCGCCACTAGCCGCTTGGCACTGGTGTAAATAGCTTCATTGTATTTTTCATCGGTTGCCAATACTGCAATTTCGGTGATACAATTTGCTATGTTAGAAATGTGAACTCACTACACCAATTCAAGAGAGACTAACGCTATCTACATATCTACAATGAACACGACTCAGAATCGATTGTGAAGTTTTACCTGGAAGATTCTCGGAGACAGTAGCATCAAGAATAGTGTCTCCAACAGCCTTGACGAATGACGGTCCTCCAGTGACAGCCCCTTCCTTTTGGCTAGTCACCAGCACAACAATCCCTTTGTTGTCGCCGTCTTCAACTGTAGGATACCATTTCTCCAAGACTTGGTCAGCAAACTCAAAAGCATCGGCTTTGCTCTAAAACCAAACATCATATCAAATGTCAGCTTGTTTTAGGCTTCGGCATTCCACATTATTAGTGAACTACTTCGAGCACTTTAACTCGCTTCCTGTATTGTGGATCAGTAAACTGTCGAATATCAATGCAATTCAACTCATCTTTTTTTATCACGGATCGTCTCTTTGCACATTAGTGGTATTATTGCGTACATGTGACCCCTTTAACCCGAATTTTTTAGGGGAGCTAAGACTAGATATTCGATTAAAAAAAAAAAAAAAACATTTTAAAGCGACAAAATGATTGAAGTTAAGGATACATTAATATGTAACAGCAGTAAAGAAACAAAATTTGCAGCATTATGGGATGAAAACTTACAGTTAATTTCCGAACAGTAATAAGGTTAATGTGGAAATTCTTCCTGGACTCTAAATCAGACAACAAGCGCTTAAGATCGGACTTTGTAACGCGGCTAAGAACTCCTGCATCATCAACAATATATGAATCTTTTGGTGGACCGTCATTTATAACATCAAATTCAGATGCATTAGCAATGCCAGAAGGCGAAACCGGGGAAAAACTAAGTGCCATAGAAAGGGAAAGGGCAGCTAAGGCATGGTTTAAGTGAGAAAACCAAGTGGTTGGTAGTGTAAGAGATGGTGTTTTTTGTGATAAATTTTGTTGTTTTTTGAGGAAACAAGAGATGGGTTTTGTGTAAAGGGTGGAATTAGAGTGTTGTGGTTTGTGTTTGGTGAGAAGTGGTGAGAATTTGGGTGGAGAAAGAAGAGTTTCCATTGAAGTTGTTAAGAGTGTTTAATGGGAGAGTAAAGATGATCATGTATTCATGTTGATAAATTAGTTTTTGTGTTTTGTGATGCTTGGATTTGCAAGGAAATTGGGTGGTTTGTGTTTCTTTTGATTTTGGATTTGGATTGGCTTCTTGTAGGGACTCTCAATGGATAACGTATTAACGTTCTAGGTCCACCAATATAGATTCATTACGTCTTATAAGACGGATATTTAAGGATAAAACAGGTTAATATTAATACATATGTATGAATAGGACAAACCTTTTGTTAATGTCAAATTGTCAATGCATTTTGTTTTTATCTTATGTATTGTGATATTTAACCTGTCTTAAGATTAATACAGATATATAACCATCTTAAATGAGAATCTCCGTTATAGAATGTGTACAACAAATTGAATCAATAGTTGTATACACTAGAATGAAATTGTATTTTACAAAGTCCTAAGCTAGTCGATAAAGTTGGAACTAATTCGCCTTTAACGAAGAATATCAGGTCGTTACTTTAGGAAATAAACATAAATTCAACGAAATCGGGTTAATGTACAATTTTCAATTAACACTACTCATGTCCAGATTAACCATATACTCAATGTATGTTGCCATCAAATGAATTACGGGTTACTACAACAAATTATCCTTCAAAAATTTAGCCCTGCTTTTCCTAGTTCTATGAAATCTCCCATGTTGTCAAAGCCGTAACCAACTGAAGAGAAACTGACTCCAAGAACACCATACTCGCCCCCATTTGCCGCACCATCTTCAAGCCAAGCAAGGCAACCTTTGCTTCCACAATCTCCGGAGCCCAGCAATGACGAACTTGGTTCACGTCAGCCCTGCCAACCACGCCCCCGTCGTCTCTAATAACCATTCCCACTCCGCTTCCTCTATCCCCGTCAAGCCAAACTCCCTGCAGTGAATGTTTCTAATACTGGTTGTTAAGAGCTCCACCGTGTATTCCCTGCACTTAACAACAAGAAACTTCCAAGAAAAGTTGATGGTAGTTGACAGTACGCTCCATCAAAGCCATCAGTTCCATGGCCTCATCTCCATGAAAGATCTTATTATGGTCATTCCAAACAGCCCGAGCCATCATCACTATTCTGCTCACATCAACCGCATCGCTCTCATTCATCAAATTACCACCACAACCAATCACGAATGGAGTTCGCCCAATCCCATTCGCTTTCAGTATCATATTCAGTAGACGTCCAAATACTTTGCACAAGGAATTAGCACTATCAGAACTTCCGCTGGCTTTATCTTCTTCAAGGGTCCATCTCACAAACTGATAGGCCGACTTAAGTGAAAAATCACCGCCTTTTTCATAGTGCCAAACCAGCATACTGTCTTCCTTAGAAGAGCTAATAAGAATTTTCAGGATTTCATTTGCTTCTGATTCTACCAAATGACGTCGGACCTTCTCAACCGCTAACCAGTCTTCAACGCAAGACTCATGGCTTTCAGAACGAGGAGACCACACACGAAAGATGGTCCTGTAGTTGTCCATCGATCATTCCAGAAATTAATGTTCCGCCCATCTCCAATAAGCCATCTACATCCCCGGTTAATTATCCATCTAGCCTCCATTAAGCTCTCCCCCAAAGTGCCAAACAAAAAAAGGGTGATGTCCAGTTGCAGCTTCCAAAATGCTACCATTTAGGTAATATCTCGCCTTCCACAAAAAAACCACCACGGAATCAGGTGACATGAATAGGCGCCATACCTGCTACCAAGCATTGCAAGATTAAAAGCCTCGAGAAGCCTGAATCTCAAGCCCGCCTCATTTTCTAGAGCATAGTCTCTTCCATGCGACCCAAGTAACATGGCGATTCTCATCTTTATGTCCCCGCCAAAATCTGGCCATGGTGTGATCCATCTCAGTACAAAGAGTTTTCAAAAATTTAAACAAACCCTAGTGATAAATAAGGATCTCTCTATCTGCATAGGATAATAATTTTCCTTTCCACCCTTTTAAGCTTTTTCCAAACTCGCTCTTTCAAACCGGCAAACACAGCAGATTTATTCCTACTAACAATAGCTTGGTAACCCCAAGTATTTACCCAGAACATTCACGACTTTTGCATCCAGCACTTCACTCACACCACGACGGAATAGCATCAGCACTTATTCAGGGTGAAGTGCTTGGTTATCTTCACTCCATCAGCATCCATAAGCTTGATTATCTTGTTCCCCTCCGTCAACGGTAGATGCTTTAAGGTGAAAAAACTGCATTGCGAATTGCGATCACCCTCTTTCATAAATTCTATTCAAGACCTTTGTCATCAATAAGTTTCCTCCTGGGCACCAAGTTTATCAGTTTCATTACACACACGTCTTTCGCTTACCACCTCTTCAGTAGGTCGACATTTGTTTAGAGCATAAGTTGTTTGCCTGCTTCACTTAGTCTTTTATTATCACCATATTCTCCTTGCTCCATCCAAGTAGAGCATTTGCACAACTCTCAATTTTGTTAGTAATATCAGCGCTACTATGTTCAAATTCCTGGCCGCCCCAAGCTTCCCGAACGATCCCTTCACATTTATCCGAGGAAAACCATATATCTTCAAATTTAAAATGGCGATTTTACGTCTTGATTTGTTAACCGATAGAGAAACATGGTCAGAGGTATCTCGCTCTAGGCGATGAATCACTAAGGTTGGAAATAACTCAACCCATTCTGGTGTAGCAAGAGCACGGTCAAGCCTCAGAAAGATATCATGCAGCTCACTTCCTTTATTCCACCGTGTGAAGGGGTTACCGACTTGACCAATATCCATCAAACCACAATTATCCCCAGCCCTTCGAAAATCATCCACTCTACTCTCTGCTCTCGAGGCCCCTCGCTTTTCCTTTTCAAAGAGAATCTGGTTAAAATCCCAATAACCATACAAGGGAGACAAGAAAAACTCTTTATATCCCTACCTACTACTATCAGCCCACCCATAGAAACAGTCAGTCTCCAAGTACCACCCATAAAAAGCCCGAGTAGTGCAACTCCTGCTTTCCTCCCTATTGAATCCCCATACAATTCGTCATAATTATCAAGTTTAGCTACTAACAATATTGCTTAAATAAATGTGTTGGAGCTATTACACAACTTCCTTCTGGTGAATTTTGAACTGTTTCCTCCCAAGCCCGCACGGATACATAATCTGCTGCACTGCTCCTATTTCTTGACCATCGCTTAAAACAAACCACTTTTCCGTTAACATACCTGGATTTCTGATGAAAAGGCCCTCTGACTAGCATAAGCTCTTCTTTCTGCTTGCTCTTATCATTTGACAGAAAACGACCCATTTGAAACAATCAAATGCCAATGAATGCCATCAAAATATTTTGATGGCAAGTTGAATGAGACCAAAGAAATATATAAACGTTTATGTTTGCGCGACAAGACCAACTTTTGAGTTTTAAAAGAAAATTGCAGGCATGAGAAAGAAGTTCATTCTCCAGTGTTAGCAAAACTATTACAAAGAAAATTCCCAAACTAAACAATACCGCAAAAACTTAACTCATGAGACCCTTCTTTAAAATCTCATAGCTGACTCTCCATTTCCTATAATGTTTTGCATTAAGCAATACATGACACTTTTGGTCAGTTATTTGATTGTTAAGTGGTTCCGTGTTTCGGACACACAACTCCCAACAATTTAAGAAAATAAGGGAGCCAGTGACCTATGCAATCTGTGCGGTTAGGGTACTGGCTCCTCTCTCCTGGTGACTGGTATAGTAAGAAGACAAATAATAGCATACACAAGATATCAGTCACACCCAACAACATTTACAAAACCAGCACGGAACATCGATGAAACAAAAGCTACTCCAACTCCATTTGGTTGTATATGGTATATGTCAAGTGTAATTTTAATGAAATATAAACCAACTCCATTTGATAGTATGCGTTTAACAATACATGTGAGTGAAAAATATATGCAATTATATAGAACAAATGAAAATGGTGTGCCAATGGATCTAAATATAAACAACCATTGCATTATAAATCAAAGACGTAGCTACAATAACATTTAACCTTTCTTGCCATATGTGAAAGAACATAAAATCAAAATTACAATTTACAACAAGTTGAGCAATTGCTCAAACATTTCTTCATATCCTTTAATCAAAATAGCATGAATTTATCCGTCATTCCGTCCTTACAATGCACCTTTGCAGTGAAGGCTCCGGTTTCGAACAACTATTTAACAAGTATAAATATCAGGTGCACGAATATAACACATATACGCATAGGTGAACACATCTAGGTTGGTTTGGAAACACGTAGACGTATAGGTTACCACATTTAAGGTGGCTTGGACGGAATTAAAAACTTGTGCTTACAAAGACCATCAATAGCCTTGCAAAGCCCATGGATTAGGATATTATAGATGACAATGTCAAATATAAACACCCCTCACCATCTAAATCAGTATGAATAAGGCCATTGAAAATGGTGATAAACAAACCTAGAACATACTCAAATGGACACCCAATTTTAAGGATCTTGCCAAAAAACCCTAAATCGTAATGGCCTAAGAGGCAGTAACATAATATAACGATGGCGGCCATGGAATGTATATTGCATCGGGTACCGGGTAACTTGAGATTTCAGACCATGACGGCGAATAGACGGTTAAAAACGATAGAAGAAACAACAGTGGTTATAAGAGAATTAGGGGAGTTTGAAGATTTGGAAACAGTAATTAAACTTTGGGTAAGGGGATGAAATTGGACAAGGGGTTGAAATTGATTAAAAGTAGATTAGATTCCAGAAATCGGAGATTGAAACAAGAAATGGAATGGAGAAAGAGTACCAGATCTTGAGGACTCCAGGGTTTTGACTCTCAGAGTCTGTCAGTCTGAAGCCAACTATTTTCTTGAATTTATAGCATAGTAGATTGGCATATTCCATTAGGGTGAGCAAGTTTAGGCCCTCAACGGTAAAATGGACTGGACCGATTATTTGATCTGGACTAAACCCGGACCGAATATTTTAGATTAACTCGGTCCGGTCGTCGGTCCTTAGTCCGAACCGAATGGAACGATACATATGGTTTTTGAGTCTATTTATTGAAACTTTATTAGTGTATCAAATTTTTTACGCTAAAATCTAACTATAAACTCAATTATAACAATTATATTTAAATTAAATAATAGTTCACATACTTATTTTATTTTATTTGATAAAAATAAAAGGATTTTTTTTTTCCAAAAACCACTTTATATTTAGAGAATATTTGTAAAAATAATACCTTGTATAATTTTTCTTGTTTTATACGATCTTTGTTCTCTCCTTTTTTGGTAAAAAAACTACTTATGCTGAAAATTCGGCGAGATTCGGTCGATTTAGCAACTCTAATAACATCAAACAACAATGACCAACTTCTTGTATGCAAAATTTATGTTTTAACATTTCAATAATACCTAAAAACATCTATTAAAGTTAAGCGTAAGTACATCGTGACTTTCCAGAATTGAGTCTAAGAGAATCATCATATATTATATTAAAGTTGAAGCCATCTACCACGTGTCATCGGCAGATGGCTTCAGGCTCCAACCACATGTCAATTGCAAAATATCAAGCCATAATTAGTTTACAAATAAATTAGTTTATAATTCACTTTTAGAATTCATTTAGGCAATAAATAAAACATATTCTATAAAAATAATAATAATAAAACAAAAGGTAATGTTGGTAAAGGCATAAAATAGGGCATGAATATTTCGGGTTATCAAATAATAATGAAAATAATATTTGTGTTAACTGAATTCACGTTTAGCAAAATGACTACATACAAATCCCATTTTGGATATATTTTACCAAAAAAATAAATAAATCTATTAATCAATTAAATAGGCATGTAATTATCTTCGAAGAAAAATTATCCATTCACAACGTCATGAATCATGACTAACTCTTATTCTAAAACTTTTTCTAGATATAAAATTTCCTATAATTTAATGATTAGCAAAATACATGAACAACAATATTTTGACATTCTATTCTTTACTTTATTTTTGTACTAGTTTTAAACCCGTGCAGAATTGCACGGGTTCTTGCAGCTTGTGAGAGGTTTTTTTTAAAAGTAACGAAAAATGTTCGTTTTCAATGAGAATTTGTGCTCTATATTAGGTTTTGGGACTACTATTCATACATTTATTAAATCATTCCCCAAAACTGCCGCATCTTATTCCATTATACTCTCTCCAACTCAACATGATAATTACATTTTCTGTCTAGAGTGTTTCAACAGATTATTTACGTTTATATTTTTTGTTAATCGTTTTTACTTAAATTATTATTAGCCTTAGCTTATTTTTCCTAATAGACATTTCACATTTGTAACATAGAATAAACCAAATATTATTCCAACTAAGCACATACACGCAAATAAATATTTACTTTTACTAATAAACTAATTTTTCTAGCATAAATTTTCATTTAAGATAGACACTATTCGTCTTAAACTTAAGACGGATAGACATGACAAAATAAAAACCCTAAATATTATCATTATACTTGTTTTTATATACGTAAGTGACATGTATTTAATCTGTGTTAAACTTAAGACGAATATATCCATCTTTAAGGGAAATTTATTATTGTTTCTCGAGAAACATATACTCCGAAACTATTTATAATTAAGCCACACTAAGCCCATATCATCTACTTGAATAATGATCTCAAAGTCTTAATTTATTCAACCCTATATCCCTAATCATACATTCATACCTATCTAGGCTATCTACTACCTCTCGTGAGTCGCGCCTCCATCTTTACCCTCATCTTCATCTTCTCTCCCTTTCCTCTCTTATCTCGTCTTTTGATCCAGTACTACTCATAACCATAGTCATTTTCCTATATTTTTCACCGTAAGCAACTTAACTCACCTCAGTTTATAATCAGTATTTCCTAAACTCGGAATGATAGTCATGCTTCCCATTTAGTTTTTTTAAATCAAATAATTTGATATAGAAAGGGAGCGCGATCTGTGATTGCATATCTCAAAGGCTTAATCTTTGGTTAGTTGTAATGATTTTTCATTTTAATTTCCCAATTTCTTTTAGTACAAATGGTGTTGGTATAAGCTTTATGCCCAAATATTACTCAAATATTACTCGGTGGTAATTTACAACATTTTTAAAGGTGTCAATTAATTTTGTAATAGTATTAGGAAATTTTAAAGTTTTGTCTTTATATTTATTTTAAATATAGTAGAAAATTAGAAAAATACAGTACTTTTGTGTATGTGTGATGAGTCATATTTGTATACACTTTTATGCCTCCCCTTGAGTTGCCTTGAGACGATTTTCGTGCTAATTTTGTCATTTATATGCCATTTATATTAGAATGTCGATACTTCCGCTTTTCGGTGTTTAATGCAGGAATAATGCATTTATGGAGCAAAATAATGAAATGGAGCACCGCAGGATTGGCATGACGAGACATACGTAGCATGGCACGGAAGTCTAGGAAAGCAAAGTCGAGAATTTATTGTGTGAAGAATAGGCTGAGAAGACCAAAGAACTCGATCGAGTTTCCCAGACTCGATCGAGTTTGCTTTTTGCGGGGAATTTTCGTATATTTTCCTAATTACGTATTATTGATACTATAAATACCATGTTCGGGTATTATTATAAGGTTACGCTTTTTATTACCTTAGAACCTCTAAAAAACTCAAAAAT
>JAOWBH010167069.1:0-10865 GCA_028566215.1 Silene coronaria
GTTTGATAATTCAGAGAGCACTGATATATGATCGATCAGGTGCGTGGGACATGATCACATTAACAACACGTACATTAGTATCATTATTGATGTGTGCTGTAAAATTGTAATCAATTTGAAACCAATCCTCATAAAAGACTATTATTATATCCATCAATGGAAAAATTGAAAACCAACATTTTTACTTGTCCACCAACATTCCCAGTTTTTGTGTTAGACAAAACAATTCCAAACCCAAAATATATAAAATTCCGTTACAAAAATCTATCCCTAAAAGAGGACTACTTCCTCCACTTCACAATTACTCAAAATCATTTATTTTCAAAATTACTCAAAATCATTCATTTATTCGACAAAATCACTTTTCACCAAACGTTTGAAAAGACCAAGTATAAAGAAATGAAGGCTAAATTCAACAAAAATACTGAACAATTACTCTTCCCGTGTCAATCATTTATTTATACTGTTTCCAGCGATAGCCAAAACGCAAGTTCTGTTTGAGTGTTGCGTTACTCCCATACTCCCATTATCGACTTTATACTCCCAAGTCTTATGTCGCCATTTAAGAGCCCTCAACATGAAGACGTCCATTCCAAATGCATCTTGGATAAAATTTGCAATATACCCCAAAAAGTTGATGTACGCCTGGACAAAGACCAGAATTTTCCAGGCAACTGATAGTATAAAATAGGGCTTTGGGTCAATGTTGACACGTCAGCGTTGACATATCTTGCGCATCTTCGCCTTTTTTCTGAGCTGCTCCTGTCTTTCTTCTTCCATGATCTCAGCAAGTGCCTCTTCATCTTCTTTTCTTGCAATTCTTGCACTGTATAAAAACATATCAAAGACAAATTATACATAAGCACAATGCGACCGAGTGACCGATAACCCGATACAGATAACAGAAAGTCTTAATACACCCTTCTCTCAAAGTCTCATACTCTCATTCTTCATATTATGTCACATACATGTTTACGAATTACGACGCTCAGATATGACACTTGAACAATCTGACATAGGGACATGAATTCGAGGCTGACGTAACTCTAAGTGAGTCCTAGACTATGAGTAACAAGATCAACAGTACGGGGATTTGGTCTAGGAATTTGCACACACGTAATGGACTAATGGTTTGTGGCCAGTTCCTACACTCTAATTGAGTGGCAAGCAATTGCAGAGATGAGAAAACGTAAATCTGAACATGAAGGTAGTATCAGTGGCACAAGATGTGAGATGCAATTAGTACAGAGGGTCTCAACCAAATTTTATGTCAGCAAGTGAAAGAGAAAAATCAACTGACCTCCTTAATTCCTCCTTTCGTATGGTGTCAAATCCCACCTCCATACACATGGTGTCATCATCATCATCTACGCCTGCATATCTATCTTTATCATACCTATACAGCAATTCACTGAATCAGCCAACATAACACAGGACACACAAGCCATATAGCCAATAGTAAAGCCTAAATCTTCCTCGAAAAACACAAAGGAAAGGGAAAAGATACAGAACATTAGCCAAGTAAAACTACAAAAAGTAAATTTGTAAAGACTAATCATACAGGAACCGCTTTTGATTGTCATGCTTTGTTATAGCCTATAACAGGTAACCTACCAAATGCAATTGCAATGCTGTGAGCAAGCCGTAGAAATGAAACCTTCTCCGTGAGAGCGGACAAAATACATCGTAGAAACACGGAAAATAACACCACATCCACGGTTATATGCAAAATTAGGATGTGGGTCCAAGTCGAGTACTACGGTGGCTAAAACACACCAAGCAATTTGAATTTTGAACAACAAATAAAACTTTGGCAACTTGTTGACCTGAAACTTGAAGGAAGACAATGCAATTCACTGCAAGCAAAAACTTTACCGAAATATATTCCTTATAATGGAGCGATAATCAACAGCATCATCATCATCATCATCTTCTTCGAACGTCCTTTTCCTATTAACAGACCCTTTTTTGACACCACCAGATTGGTTGCACACGCTCAACTGTCCAGGAAGTTTATGCGTCCTCAGATTTTCTCTATTTATATTAGATCGAACATAGCTTTGTTTTGGTGGCTTGGTCTGTTAGAATTTAGCATAATGTTACGCGATGAAAGTTAGAACTTTCAGAACACTGCTAAAAGCACACTAAAAAAAAATCTAGATAGACATACAGAGCAGAACAAGGAAGCACCTGAACTTTAGAACCACCCGAATTCTCCTTCAACAATCTGTTGTCTGACTTGTCTCTACCATGTTGAACACTCCCATTACGAACCCGGGTTCCAACAGGTTGTCTTTGCCCACTAGAAATAACATGCTTCGAAGCAGGAGGCACCTTGTGACCAAGGTAAGCAACCGGTGCTTTTTTCTCCCTCAGCAGACTTTTATCTGTTAAAGATGATGGCTTCTTTGCAGGTAAGACTTTGCCCGTAGCAGATCTACTGATCCCACATTCAGTACTGCTAACCTGACTATTGGTTGGCGGCTGCTTCCTCAAATCAGGTTGCCTTTTCGAATCAGGAAGAGTAACATTGGACCTCTTATCAGAGGTCAACTTTCGGACGGGTGCAGTGCTTGTAGAACTAACTCTGGGAGTCCCAAGTGGCTTCCTTTGTTCATGTCTATTCACTACTTTACTACCTGAATGACCAGATGGTTTATTGCTCTGAGCTGGTCTCGCATCTTCTAAAACATAAAAAGCCCGTGTTAAGACATACTAACAATAAATGGCATACATAGCTGAAGTAGGCCAAATAAAATAAGAGGTTAGCTAGAGACAAACCAGTCTTCACAGATAAACTTTTCAGCTGTCCAGGATCCCTAGTAGGCTGCTTTGGAACATCTACGTCATCAGATAAGAGAAACGAATAGTCTCTTGTATCCTTAATAATTTGTGCTTTTGATTTAACCTGCAGGCAGCGAGATCCAAATAAATAGCTGAAACTAAATTAAGCATAACAGAATATACGGACACAACATGTGAGGCCAGTCAAAACCTGCTCTGCAAGAAATTGACGACCAGTTCCATTTTTCGCTGCAAAGATGGATGGCGGCTTGTTTACCGTCCGTTCCTACAATAAAAGAGACAATATCAAACATTGTCACAGGTTATAAAGCTAAAAGCACCATCTGGATTGTGTGGCACCAACGTAGTGAGATAAAGAAAATATTTGTGAATGCATCGACAAAATCCATCAGAGCCACTTGAAACTCATACGGCGAAGAAACAGCAACCACGAATAAGTTTACAAACTCCTATAATGAGTAAGCCGTCAACAATAAAATATTGAACCCACCAAAAAAATTCTCCAAATCCTCATTAAAAAATATCCAAATTCTCACCAAAAAAATTAGGTTCTTTTTTTACTCTGTGTCTCCTTATAAGGCTACACCCTCTTGAACAAAAGATTTAAGATGGGTAAGAATCTGGGGGCTAAAATGCAAGCTGAGAAGTCTGGAGCAAAGTGTGAGTCTTCTAATGAGATGGCTTAGAAAGGAAAGTGTGAACCATAGCCATAGACAATGGGATTATTTTATTTCACTCGTTCAAAGAGGAGTACCAAACCAAGATCAACTGGTTCATCATTAAACAACTACTCAAATCACTCAATTACTACAAAAAATTTCATTTTTAAGGAGTCGAAGACTCGTTTTTCACTGGTTCTCAATTATGAGCGGAAAATCGCGCACTACCTACCTACGTTTTTTCAAATGTGCTCATTTGATGCAATTTCATTTTGGGTAGTTTTCAAACAGTCTCTTTTATGTTGCTATGTTTTGGAAGCGTATATCAAATCCCTTCTCACCTCGCAATTTGTGAGGCTCCTTAAGGCACAAAATAATATTGAGGTAGTTGTACTCATATACTAAAAATCAAGGACTGAATATAAGTATAAGTAGCTCCTTTATACATGAATAGTAGTTGCAGGCAAGAACCTATTCTTCCAAGCCAATGATTGGTTACAACTAAACCCCAGCGATAACATTGCCGAGTACTTCTTCACCCTATGCCGCATGAAGGCGATGTAAAGGGATTCTATGTAAACAAGCTTAGCTGCTGTTAGAAAGAAAAAATAAAGTCTGCTTCCGAATAACCAATAACGTAAACTACTTTCAGAATTGCATCATCCAGCAATTGTTCCACAATACAATTTCAACCATTTTAATGTATTCAATCATGTTTCAAAACCAATGAATAGAAAGTCTTCGGCAATACTTGAACCATCTACATGGCATTACGAGTTAAAAATTAAAAATTAAACACTAAGCATATGCAGAATAAAAACTTAAAAAGTCTCACGATAGATGGAAATATTATTTTTGGAGGTAGATACTTTTGGAACCGATCGCTGCGCCTCCAACAATGCCTTGCTTTCTTGGACCACTCTATCAGCAATCACTGGCTGGGAAGGACCAAAAAAGGATCCAAAACTGCCAGAAAAATAGACAACACGTTGACTATAAATTGCAGAACTTAAAGCAACATCAACTATAACAACAAATAATGCCTCACAAGTCACAAGTTTCCACAAATGGAGGGGTATTGAGGTCGATGAACCAATGTACACAGCCATACACCGAGAGGCTGTTTCCAATTGACCAAATTAAAATTACGTCGACAATTGCATCAAATAACTACGGCTTCACAATACCGAAAAGTGCAGCCAATTTGGTTAACCATTTTGCTTTATTCCAATGCAATTTAGAGCCAATGAATGGTGAGTTTTGCTCATCAGCACTTCACAAATTTATTTTTATCACTCGAGCAATCTAGATAAAATAAATCGTAAGAATGATAAGACAGCCATACATACTTTTTCAATGGTAGCGTCTTCCCTTGAACCTTCAACATACTCATGCTATCGCCATTTTCCCGCCTCAAGTCAGCCCTTAGTTGTTCTTTTATTTTTTGCCTGTACTCGAGAACTTTCAAAGCCTCTTTCGTCACTGGCTCTTCTTCCTCCTCCTCTTCCTCATCCAACTCATGCTCATATTCCTCAACAGCTCCCTTCTTGTATTTAATGCCACCAACATCTCCCTCTAAATCGTCGATAAAATCATCCTCATACTCATCCAGGTCCTCATTCTATCATCACACAAACAACATTACATCACCAATACAATCCCATTAGAAAATACTTCAAAATTCCAAAAAAAAAAAATACAATTTTTAAAATCCAATCATCCTAACCTGATCATATACCGCCATATTTCGTACACTTCCGATCACTATAACTCGAAACAAAGAACTAATCACGCGAAACAAAGCAATTCATCAATCAAAAAAGAAAATTACTATAACTCGCTTATAACACTAAGCTTGAATGATCAACAAGAACAGCTAAAATCACGAAAAAACGAAAAAATTACCTCGAATTTCACAAAACAAGGCGAATCAAAGCGACGGTTAAAAAGTTAGGGTTTCGAGCACTACGCGGCAAACTCAGAACCACAATTTCGCATCAAATTAGGGGATTTTCGAAGCGGAACTCAGAAATATCAAAATCTGGAATCAATTTCATAATTAGGAAGTTATGGTGAGATAAAACCTTAGAAATACATGAATTGCAATAATTGTTCATCAATTCGAAAGAAATACATGAAATCGCGCATACCTGATTAATCCGAACGAATCGATAAGAGCAATTGGGGAGCCGATAATTGGGAATTAAGGTTAGATAGGATATGATAGGGAATTAGGGATAAGTTGTGATTTTCGCGACGGTGGAGAGAGGAAGATATGTCGGAAAAGGGCGGGAAAGAATTCCCCAGAAGTCTCTCGAGACTTACTTGTTGGGCTTGGAAGTTAGTTGGGCCTGGTTCTTATCGGATCCGGGAAGTTATCTTGTATAGTGGATTTCTTACCCCTTTGTGTGTATATGGAAGTTGGTGTAAACGAGCCGATTTGAGTCGAGTACGGGTGGGGTTTGAATTGGCACGGATTTTCGAGTTGGCTTGTGTTTAGGTCGAGCTCAACCAATTAAACTCCTTGAATTGAATTTGTGGTTGGGTGGTAGAAATCAGCATAGTTCCTTTAAGATAATCCAAAGGTCGTAAGTTGTAATTATACTTCTACACTTTGTAAACCGCCCTAAATATGAAAGGCTTGTGCCTCGAAATATTGGCTCTTTGCCAAATAATGGTGCTCGTCGGCTTTGCTAATCGAGTATATTGAAAGGATTGACTTCATCAACACCTCACTCGTTAGAAACACAACGAAAAGGCCTTAATGATTGGCCATGCTCATTTTTTAAACAATAAGTTCGGTATGTTATTTGAACAAAATCTATATAAATTACATAGCATAATTTTGGGAGAAACTAGAATTTTTTTTTTAAAATGTGACTTGATTATGAATTTATGACAACACGCTTGTATTATCAATCCGGAAATGAATTAAACGATACTCATACAGTCATTGCGTCACAGGCCACCTATTTCAGTACCTTGGTAAATATATCCTTTTTCTTAGCTAATTGTTTGAAATGGCATGGAAAATCATCTTATAATATTCATATCCTGATATCCAACCAGAGATGAAGGTGAAACTGAAACAAAATGCATAACAGAAGCACTCTCTGTAGAAGTATAACTAATTTCAATAATAAATTACCAAGTTCAAGTTGTGTTTACAAAAAACACTAATTTCTGAACATTGTTCAATCAAATAAATAATCCCAGTACATTCTGCCCATTACTTTTTTATATTATTAATATTAATATGCCTGTAAACTATCCACAAAGGGAATACAGGGAGACTGGAATGCAAAAACTCAGAAGACAGGACCAGCTGCAAGGATCTCTTCAGTCAGCTTATTATCCGTTCCGATCTTGTAATCCGCAAACACCTCAAAATTCTTCCTAAATAATCCGCCGAGCTTCAGCAGTGTCTCCTTATAAGCATCCTTATCGGGCCACTGTTCGTGCAAAAAAGGGTGTTCAAGGATTTTTGAAAAGTATAACTCATTAACTTTTCAAGAGATAAAAATGAAAATAAAATAAAAGGCAACTTACAGCATTCACTGGATCAAGGATTTCAGATGGGACGCCTTCGATCTCAGTGGGGATCTCTAGCCCAAAAATTTCAGTCTTCTTGTAGTTTGCACTCAGCAGGGAGCCAGAGTGTATAGCATCAATGATCTTCCTAGTATACTTCAGTTTGATACGGCTGCCCACGCCATACCTACAAAACCGTCATAAATAGTCCAATAAAGAAATTGTCTGTTAGGATTGGCTCAACTAGTTGAAACATGAGGTTCTTCAAACTTAATGCCATGGCAGCGTAGACGAGTGTCTAAATGCCAGACAGGAGACGGCTTGCATTTTTTACCTAAAATGAAATCTTAGACATTAGAAGATGAGATTTTACCTGCCACCGGACCAGCCAGTGTTAACAAGCCAAGCAGTAGTACCATACTTCTGCATCTTTTCAGCAAGCATTGCAGCATACTTAGTGGGATGCATCATAATAAATGCTGCACCAAAGCAGGCTGAGAATGTCGCCTGTGGCTCTTTGACGCCTTCTTCTGTGCCTGCCACCTAGTGTTTACAACAAAATCGTAATCAGAAAGCTTTCATGGACAACTAAAGACTTTACTCAAATGAGTAACTAGAATGCCTTTGCCTGAACTTACCAAAGCCGTATAGCCGCTGATGAAATGGTACATAGTCTGAGCCAAATTCAGTTTGCTCACAGGCGGGAGTACACCGAAAGCATCACAAGCCAAAAGTATGACATTCTTAGGGTGTGGTCCAACACATGGAATTTTCGCATTTGGAATGTACTCAATGGGATAGGCCGCCCTAGTATTCTCTGGTACAATATATAGAGATTATTAGAACTTAATTCTTAAGATTTAAAATAAACATAAAAATTCTTGCCAGCAATTCTTATTGTCACCTGTAACAGATTTGTCAGTGTAGTCCACCTCACGAGTGTGCTCGTCGAACACCACGTTCTCAACAACTGATTCATAAGAAAAACAGTAGGTCAGTGTTTCTTGACAGTTCAAGACTGCATTCTGGTCTGCGTTAATGTCGAGACGACACTTTATATTTGGCCAAGACAAAGTCTTTTGAAAGAAATAGCTGCGAGCCGCAAAATTAAAGTAACATAGATAACATTATACGAAGGATCTGAGGAATTTTACCAGTTCCAAATTTGATGGCATTCCAAATATCAGGTTCTTTTTCTCCCGAAAGATCAATGCACTTGGCGTAGCATCCACCTTCGATATTTGACACGCCATTGTCGCTCCAACAATGCTCATCATCTCCAATCAACAACCGATTGTGATCCGTAGACAGAGTAGTTTTTCCAGTACCTAGAGTTGAAAGCAATCAAGAAAATAAATTGACAACTGTGAAGTGTGTCCAGAAAATAAATTTACAAAGAGGCAAGTTAGAGAGAGCAAAGATGGCGCATAGGATAGAGACACATGGTCGCTCAACATCTCGTATGTCCATTCTTGCAATGGACATGGATAATATACCTGACAAGCCAAAGAAGAGGGCTACATCGCCACTTTTCCCCATATTGCAGCCAGAATGCAGAGAAAGAATTTGACGCTTAGGCATGAGATAGTGCATGACACCGAAAAGCCCTTTCTTCATTTCCCCGGCATATTGAGTGCCAAGGATGACCATTTCTCTCCTAGCCAGGTTAATGTCTATGCTAGTGGACGATGTCATGTAGTGAGTGTAACGATTACACGGGAATTGACCAGCATTGTAAATAGTGAAGTCTGGAGTGCCGAAATCCTCCAGTTCTTCAGGTGTAGGTCGAATACACCTGTCACCCATCCAGTTATTGATTGCGCATAAACTAGCTAGGGTCTAAGCCACCCATTTAAAATTTAAAATTAGTTTAGTTTCTTAGTGTATATATACTTACATGTTGTGCATGAACAAAGAATGGTAAGCTCTAGCCGATACAATCCTGACTTTAATGCGGTTCTCCGGATCCCAGTTCAAGAACTGGTCATTCACAAATACCTGATATTTTGTTTAAAGCAATGATCAAGTCTCGGTAAACTAAAATACATGCAGTTTCTGGTTGAAGTTCGAGTTTTAACTAAAGTTTAAGATGATAACATGTTCATGCTAGAGATGGATTCAAACCTTCTCCAGGGAATTCAAATAATCAACAGCCCTCTCTCGGTTAACCATGAACGTATGCTCGTCCATCTCAATGTTGGGCGATCCCCTGCAACATTTTTCGTAAAAACAGAATTAGCAATGAAAAGACAAGCAAACGCCAATTGCCAATACTTTTTGGTGTCCATTATTGATAAGTGACTTACTTGCCCCACCAAAGCTCCTTTTCAGTGGTCTCGTCCTTGACGACACGCTTGTCTCTAGGAGATCTTCCGGTCTTAGCTCCCGAAAGGGTTGCCAGTGCACCAGTTGATGTGATGAAGGACCCTTTCTCATACTTGATTGCCTGCTCATACAGCTCTGCACCACCAAAAGCAAAGTCGACAATAAATGTGGGATGGAGGTAGTCATCTATAAACCCAACTCATTTGTTCTATTAATATTTCGAAATGAGGCACATGAAATAATAGAACTACGTAATGATAATGTAAAAAGAGTATGTATGTACCGGCAGGGGAAAGATTGTAGAGGACATGAGTGAATTTCAAGGCGCTGTCACTAACGCTGATTGTAGGCACGACAGGGTGGTGGTGGTGCACGTGTTTTGGACCGTCTGGTTTCCTGGCTGGGTCTCCTTTCACCACCTTTGGCCCTGTTTCTCTTGTCAACGACGCCAATGACGCGCTGTTTTTTTTAATTTTTTTTTACAAACAAAACAACACAGATTTAATACGACTACTTGTTCTATACTCCATATTATTCAAATAACATCAAACTAGATGCAAAAGCCTAGTTCAAAGTACTTCAAACGTAGACGACTTGAGCGTTAAAATGCGTTAGCTTTATGATTGTCCTTGTAGTAGTTTACTCTCTAATAATTGGGACTATGGAACAGAAAGAGTATATAAAAGCGAAATATTAGTAAAATCAAATCAATAACAACAACCCCAAATATAATGCTATATACTACAAAAATCTAATTTAATTTTTACAACTTCACATTTTTTTAAGTGTGATTAAAAGGTTTAAATTGGTTGATTATCATCATCAAGTGCTGATTTTTCAAAGTAAAGTTGAAAGTTTCTTACTTCCTTATATACCGGCATCATAGTGTATTGGACGGGTTTTTATTGGACCTGTCTTAATATTAAACGGTTCTTCAAGAGAATTTGCTAATAAATAAAATTAAAAGCTAAATATATTTAAGTGTTGATTTTTAAATTGTTCTTCTTAAAATTATTAATTTTAAGATATTATGTGTTCTCTCCTTTACAAATTTCCATAATATTTTTTAATAATTTCTTTATATTATTGAGCCTATTAGCAGCTGAGAGCTGAGAGCTATGGTAAATTCAAGGATTGTTCATATAAGTTGATCCCAAATTATTTTGTAATTGAGGCTCCAAGCATCTTGATATTATTATAAATTTTAAAAGAATCTTATCTTTATAAATACAAAAACATTTAAAACAACCCCATGCATCCACATCATCATACACAATTTCTTTTTTCTTTTTTTTAAATAGTATGTGGGACCCGCAGCAAACAAATTGGAATTAATTTCTAAACCTCCATCATTATGTACATCAAATAATTAATAAGCAACAATATCGCCTTCTTATAAAAAAAAATGAATATTGTAAAAATTGTGTTGAAATTGAAAAAAAAATACAATTGAAAATACACTTACAATACAACTTTATATTAACTATTGGAGTATTAATTAATTATTTACGTTGAATTTTTATTAAATACTGTTAAGCATTGTAT